>SKCR01025354.1:0-249824 GCA_019454045.1 Zanthoxylum bungeanum | reverse complement strand
GTCGGGTTATGTCCCACCGAGACCTTGTTATATTTGTTGGCATGGGGTTGGAGTTTCTCCCCCATAGCCAAGTGTTGAATGGTAGAAGGAATGAACATTCCATTGTGGCCAAGTTATTATATCGGCTCGGAGTCGGGTTATATCCCACCAAGGCTTTGTTATGTTTGTTGGCATGAGGTTGGAGTTTCTCCCTCATGGCCAAGTGTTGAATTAAAAAATGAGAGAACATTCCCTTATGGCCAAGTTATTACATCGGTTCTGGGTCGGGTTATGTCCCATCGAGGCCTTATTATGTTTGTTGGCATGAGGTTTGAGTTTCTCTCTCATGGCCAAGTGTTGAATGGAACAAGGAGGGAACATTCCCTCGTGGCCAAGTTAGTGTCTCGCCTTGAGGTCTGGTTATGTCCCACCAAGGACTTGTTATGTTTGTAGGCATAGGGTTGGAGTTTCTCCCTCATGGCCAAGTGTCGACTGGCACAATAAGGGAACATTCTCTTGTGGCCAAGTTATTGTATCGGCCTCGGGGTCGGATATACCTCACCAAGGCCTTATCATGCTTATTGGCATGGATGTGGAAGGTGGTCAGACAAAAGACTACTCTGTTTGAAGAATTCTGAATCTGTTAAGTAAAGCATCATAAGAATGGATTTATATTGTGTACGGCTCGGGCGCCAATATTTTTTGTGATGTGGTCCCTTAGGGGAATGACTGCAATAACTTTGGTTAAATTTACCAAGTGTTGATTAAAGGTGATCAGGCCAGTGTGTTGAAGTCGAAGTTGCCCCAGATAAGGTCTGTTTTGGTGTGTGATTCAGTAAAAGAATGAAGATACAAAAATAAAATTCATTCATTAAAAAGTTCTTATAATGGGCCTTTTTGGGGTAACCCACATACAAAAGGGAAGAAAAAAGATAGAATCAGACAGATGGGCTAGAAGCGTCTTCAGTAGAGGCAGCAATAGATGATAATAGATCGGGATCCTCTTTAGTAGAAGGTGCCATAGACACTGGCTTGAGGTCTTGTCTGACCTCGGGGTCTTCTATAGCAGGGCTAAAAGCCTCCTCTTGTGTAATTTCCTCATTGGCCATCTTCAAGACCTTATGAAGCATCTCCAAGTCAAGGTCGGGCTACGTTAGCTCAAACATTTCAATGGATTCTTCCATCCCTTTAATTTTAGCCTTCTGTCTCACGGCCTCTAGGCGTCTAGGAAACTCCGCGAGTATGCTTTTTCACTTGTCATGGGACTTAGCCAGCTCATCCCAAGCTTTATCCAACTTATCTATTTTTTTCTTGAAGCTTGCTCTTAGCCGTAGTAGTTCGCCACAACTTGAGCTTTAATTCATCTGCTTTCTAGGTAGAGGCATTGGCCTCATCATTCTCTTTCTTCATAATTTCTAAGGCTCGGTGAAGAGAGGCAACCTTTGCCTTGGCCCTCTCCTCAGACTGTTTGAGGTCCCAGATTTCTACCTTAGTTTCCTTCAGCTGCTTCGACAGCTCTTTCTCCCTCTCGGACAGGTGACTTTGAAGTCTTTGGGACTGACCCCCCTCAGAAAGGGTGTTAGTCAACAAATTCATATTGGTGGCCAAAATATAGGCAGGTTGTAGCATAGAAGACGGGGTTAGTGTAACGATATGAAGAAATATACGTACAAAGGTGAAGTCCAGTCACTTTTGAGTGGAACCGCCCGGTTCTGCCAATGAGGTCCTCGGGCAAAATCTCCTCGTACGCTGTGGCTTACTCCAAGTTTATAGTCTTGGCAATAAAATTGAAGGTCGGGAGAAGGTAAGCCACGTTTTTCCGTACTTCCTCAATGAAGTTTTGGATCCTCAACAGTGGGGTACCCTCTTTAGCTGGAGAAGGGGTGTCCGGCGCTTTGCATTTCCTAGCCACTGTTTTCCTCTGAGGGGTCTTTTCAGCAGGCTCTTCGGTCTCCTCGTCCCCAATCTGGTGGAAGCGTCTTTTTGATGGTCGGGAGTGAGCATGTGTTGGTCTCTAAGACATTCCAAGATCAATATAAGCAATGAAATAAAGTGAATACATAAAGAAGTATAGCGGAATCGTACTTACAAAGATCGGATTTCGGATGAGTCAAATACAAAACTTTTTCTCCTTGTGTGTTCGGCCAAGGGTCCTTTGAGAAGTCTCCAAGCTACCTCTTTGTTGGTTGAATCCAAGCTCCAAGCTTTGATCTTGATTCCAAGCTCAATGGAGGAGTTTCCCTATCACCTTTGTATGAATTCCTTCAAGTGCTAGCTTAGGAAAAATTGCTACAAAAATTCCTTTTCAATTTGTGAAGCTCACGGTTTTTGTGTTTTGGAAAAAAGAGAGTTGTTTTCAATTTGTTTGTTTTGTTTTCCAAAAAATTATATCAAAAAAGTCTCACAATATTTGGTATATGCTTTCCAAAAGCATAAAGCAAAATTGGAGGGAAAATGGCATTCAATGCCTTCATCTACCACCATCATGAATAGTGACTGGTTGTCAATCACAAAAAGGTGACATAACTTCCATCACTAAAGTGACAAGCGATATGATGTGCGATGTGACTTGTGGGCCGCACTTTAATTCAAAATGCGAGTGGGCCCGCAAACACATTCCGGGCTCGAGTTCGTTAATTCCGAATTAACGAACTTTTCGTTGCGACGTAATTAAATCAAATTCAATTAAATAATTATGCCTAGCAAAATTACTATTCACGTCGCTCGCGAATTAATTTTAAATTAATTCGTTAGCCCGAATTAAAATCCAATTTTAATTCCGCGTCGAAATCTAATTTCGTTTAATATATAGAATATATTATTTTATCGATTAATTCCAAATTAATCGTTCTCTCTCTTCAAATAGTATTTTATCCTAGATAAAATCTCTCCGTAATTAATCCCAGATTAATTATGTTTGAATCATACGTCATCGGTGAATCTTCGGGAAGCGACCCAAGAGATCCCTGGATATGTTGGCAGTAAATCCGGTCGTCGGACTATTCGAACACGTACGTACCTCGTACTACGTTTTTACCGATTTACGAGACATGGTTGGCTTCTAGCAAAGCACCGTGCCTACCCAATTCTCCAGAAATATTCTTAATGGAATATATAATCTTTGTCAGGCGTAGTATACGTAGTATTGCGTATTGCGATCCAGTATCGGATGTCACATGCAAGGCCTGGGGCTGGAATAGTGTATGCCCCGTACGAAGCATATATCGGATTACAAACAACTAGTCTCTTTAATCGGATAATCATGACCATGTCATATTATCCTGATGGTTGCAACCAATTTAGAGTACCAGTTCTGTATCCCTGCGTGATCATCATCTCCATATGACTGAAGTGATACTTCCATCTTGACATCACACCCAATACACTACGATTCTCAATAAACCCAGAAGAGGCGTACACAGAACCTGTTAAAGTCCTGGACGACCAAAACCAAAGCGTATTGATTGTCGCAAGTACTAGCGATGCAAGTCTCAGGTTAAGACCAAATACACCTACCCTGATGCGGATTCCCATAGACACATATTCATACTACCAATGGGATTCCGCGGGGTCTATCCAGAGCGAAGCTGTTTCCGTACCATCGGTAAACACAACCTCCTATCACACTTGCATAAGTATCCAATACTTAAATATATGAGAACTATGCTGTTACGCTTCCATAACACGCACAAGTGCAATACTAGTCTATTCCGCATTATCGATGTCCAGTCTCGATAATACTACGACTAGGGATATTTAATGATTAAACCATTATGGATTGATACTGTCTCATATCTTATAATCTGGAACTAATCATAAGGACTTTTATCATTTATATATTTAAGTAATCAAATTACAAAATGAAAAAATGCAATTTTCATTGCTACATAATTAATTTGTACAAAAACCACAATGTCTTTTACAAATAGTGACGCTATGGGTCATAATTGTCTAACAATCTCCCACTTGGCCTATAGCCAGTCACTCAAGCATCTAATACCTGAACTATGTACATGTCGCTCAAACTTTTGCTGAGGAATAGCTTTCGTCAGCGGATCTGCAATGTTGTCCTCTGATGCGACCTTCTCGATCTTCACATCGCCACGATGTATGATCTCACGAATCAGATGGAAACGTCGAAGAACATGCTTGGATCGTTGATGAGACCGCGGTTTCTTAGCCTGCGCTATAGCCCCGTTATTGTCACAATACAATGGAACGGGCTCAGCTGCTAACGGAACTACTCCTAATCCAATTAGGAATTTACGGATCCAAACTGCCTCTTTTGCTGCTTCAGCTGCAGCAATATACTCCGCTTCTGTTGTTGAATCGGCAACAGTCTCTTGCTTGGAAGATTTCCAGCTTACTGCTCCGTTATTCAAACAAATATATGTACCCGATTGTGACTTACAGTCGTCTTTATCGGTTTGGAAACTTGCATCGGTATACCCAGTTACCTCAAGTTCTCCATCTCCATAGATTAAGAAAGCATCCTTAGTTCGTCTAAGATACTTAAGGATATTCTTAACCGCCATCCAGTGACCATCACCTGGATCGGCCTGATAGCGACTACACATGCTCAAAGCATACGAGACATCAGGTCGCGTACATATCATGGCATACATGATCGATCCGACTGCCGAGGCGAACGGTATCCGACTCATGTTGTCTCTCTCATCTTGAGTTTTAGGACACATGTCCTTAGATAGAGTGACGCCATGTGACACTGGCAACAGTCCCCTCTTGGACTGATCCATGTTGAATCTCTTCAACACTTTGTCAATGTACGTGCTCTGGGAGAGTCCAAGCAGCTTTCTAGATCTATCCCGGTAGATCTTTATTCCTAGAATAAAGGCTGCTTCTCCCAGATCCTTCATGGAGAATTTTAATGAAAGCCAAGCTTTCACCGATGTTAACATGGGAATGTCATTGCCAATAAGCAATACATCATCAATAAAGGACAATGAATGTCAGTGCGCTCCCACTAACCTTCTTATATACACAAGGATCATCCTCGTTTTGAACGAAATCATATTCTTTTATGATCTCATCAAAACGTTGGTTCCAAGAACGCGATGCTTGCTTCAATCCATAAATGGATCGATTTAACTTACAAACCTTGTTTGCAAGTCTTGGTACGACAAAACCGTCAGGCTGTTGCATATAAACATCCTCCAAAAGGTTTCCGTTAAGGAAAGCGGTTTGACGTCCATCTGCCATATCTCGTAATCGAAATATGCAGCAATAGCAAGCATTATCCGAATGGATTTAATCATGGCAACGGTGGTGAAAAAGTTTCATCGTAATCGACACCATGTCGTTGACGATACCCTTTCGCTACAAGCCTAGCTTTGTACGTTTGTACGTTGCCATCCATGTCAGTCTTCTTCTTGAAGACCCATTTGCAACCAATAGGCTTTACGCCTTCTGGTGCATCAACCAGTGTCCAAACTTGGTTGGTGTACATGGAATCCATTTCGGAATTCATGGCATCTTGCCATAAACCGGAGTCGATACCTTGTATCGCTTCCTCATACGTAGCCGGCTCGTCTTCCTCAATAAGATTAATATCCACATGAGGTGAGATCAGAAACCCATACCTCTCAGGTTGTTTTCTGACTCTCTCCGACCTACGCGGTCCTTGTGTATTCGAAGATTGTGGTACAGTCTCATCCCTGATGGACTGTTCATGTTCCGTTAAGGATTCTGTGCCAGGAACAGTATCACTCCGATTTTCATCGAGTTCTACTTTCCTCCCACTTATCACTGCATTTAGGAATTCCTTCTCAAGGAAAACCGCATGTAGAGCAACAAATACTTTGTTCTCTTGTGGGTGATAGAAGTAATATCCTTTGGTTTCCCTAGGATATCCTACAAATAGGCATTTATCCGATTTGGGTTCAAGTTTGGTACCTTCCAAACGTTTGACGTATGCCCAGCAACCCCAAATCTTCAGGAATGAGAAACCGGTTTCTTTCCTGTCCATATTTCATACGGAGTCTGTTGAACAGACTTTGACGGAACCTTATTCAAAATAAGTATTGCACTGTTCAATGCATATCCCCAGAAGGAAATAGGTAGCTCTGTGCGACTCATCATAGACCTTACCATGTCTAACAAAGTTCGGTTTCTCCGTTCGGACACACCGTTTAATTGCGGTGTTCCGGGAGGAGTCCACTGTGAAAGAATACCATATTCTTTCAAGTAATCAAGAAACTCATTGCTCAAGTATTCGCCACCACGGTCCGACCGTAATGTCTTAATACTTTTGCCGGTCTATTTTTCTACTTCGTGTCGAAACTCTTTGAATTTCTCAAAAGTTTCCGACTTGTGTCTCATAAGATACACATAACCATAACGCGATGCATCATCCGTAAAGGTTACGAAGTATTCATATCCACCTCTAGCCTGGCTAGACATGGGCCCACAAACGTCACTATGAACGAGGGCTAACAGTTCGGTGGCACGTACACCTTTACCGCTAAAAGGTGATTTAGGCATCTTGCCTAATAAACAAGATTCGCAGACGTCATATGAATTTGGATCAAATCCGTCCAAGTACCCACTCTTCGAAAGTGTGGATATACGTGTCTTGTTTATGTGTCCCAGACGACAATGCCACATGTAAGTTTCATCTTTGTTACTTACTTTAAGCCTTTTGTTTGTTACATTATATGTTTGAGATTGATTCATATTCAAAATATAAAGACCATTATTTACATCAGCAGTGCAAATTTCCATATCATTTTTATACATAAAACACCCAGTGTTTCTAAATACAAAAGTATACCCACATTGGGCTAACATAGATACAAAATAATATTCCTAGTCAAACTAGGTACATAATAACAGTCTGATAGTTTAAGTACATGCCCCGATGGCAGTTCCAAAACAAAAGTGCCAACGGCCAAAACGGCGACCTGTCCCATTTCCAACGCGGAGGTCAATCTCTCCTGAGGCCAGTCTCCTGCTAATCTGCAGATCCTGCACATCAGTACATATATGAGTTCCACAACCAGAATCAAAAATCCAATTTTTAAAACTAGTAGTAGACATGTTTATTTCTATAACAAACATACCTGAAGCCGGTGCCTTGCCCGCTTTGATTTCCTTCATGTGTGCCTTGTACTCGCGGCAGTCACGCTTCCAGTGACCCCGCTTTCCGCACTGCAGACATACATCTTGGGATTTGTCCTTAGGTTTCCCAGAACCTTTTGACGATTTGGCCTTGCCCTTCTTCTTTGCTTCTTCTTCTTGACACCTCCAGTCGCCTTGGGCCAAGCCCTCGGAGTCTGAGATGTTGAAGCAAAGTGCGCCTCGCGCTTCTTGCCCTTTAGGAGCTCTTTCTCTGCTTCACGCAGAGTGGACATCAACTCTCCAAGAGTTTGGTCTTGGTTCAACATGTTGTAGTTCATGATGAACCCACTCCAAGTGTCGGGGAGAGAGATGTAGGATCAAATCTATGAAGTCTCAGCCTCGAAGACGATGCCCATCTGTCCGAGCTGCTCAATGTCAGCAATCATCTGTGACACATGGTGCTCAACAGACGTACCCTCTGACATGCGAGCGCGGAAGAGCTTCTTCTGCAACTCATATCTTTGCGATCTAAGATTAGATCGGTGAAGATCATGCAACTTCGCCATCATCTCATAGGGATCCAATCCCTTGTTTTGACGACGGAATTGCAGAGTCATAGCAGCAAGCATTACCGATTGAGCAGTCGCATTGCCATCGCTATGAGTCTTCCAAAGCTCTATCTCAAGCAACTGATCAGGTCGGGGCTTAGGCCCAAGAGGTCTCTTTATGGTGTAGAGTAACTTCTCGGATCCCAGAACAATTCTGAGATTCATATCCCAGTCTTGAAAGTTTGTGCCATTAAAGACATTGTCGCCCATGACAATATCCTAATGCTTAACTTTCCATGTCATCTTAACCGCAATAGTCCAACTATTCGATTAACGATGTATGGGTACAGTCTAACTGTTACAAGAAAAATAATAATATATTAGTCCAACTAATAAAATAATTGACGAAATAATTTGAAAGCGCGTAAAGCTAAGTATTTGAACGAAATTGCAAATTCAATACTAGCCTCCCACTATTTTTCGGCGAGCCTCTAACCCTCTGTTGAGTACTCGGGAAACCTAGTTTCCTAGTGGGCTAGGATCCCGTTAAATAACACACAACCTTGACTTTGGCCAACAAGCTGTATGATATTTAACTAGGTAGATCTCTAAGATCAATTGGATCTCATCCAATTCCTAGATCCGGTAGGTGGACCTCCAAGTCCGAAACATATATACAATATATATGCCAATATATCCAATATATTTTCCTAAACTTTTTCCTCTGAATCAACTAAGCCTTGGCTTTGGCACAACAAGCTTAATGATTCCAGTTAAGCGGAACCCATTGACTTTGGAAAGCTTCGTAATCGATGTCGATGGACAAGAAGTGATCTTGACTTTGGCCAACAAATCACAACTTGGACAAGACATACGATATGGAACAAAGCCTTCATGATTCAAACACATCCGCGATGGACAAAGGTCTTGACTTTGGCCAACAAACCAGTGCCAATCTTGGATCTTGAGTAAGAATCACTCAATGGAAGGAAAACGCTTAATATTTATTGAGGGTTTTTTCGTAAATTGGCAACCAATTTATTATCTTTGTTAGGTCTCATCATACACCTTAAGCATGCATTCTAAAAGCATAATAAGGCGCGAAAATAAATTAATAATGATATGCGGATGGATATCTCACAGATTGTTCCTAGAACAAATCACTCCATTTCCTCTCCCCGGCTAGCACTATTCTTACTTCTACCCAATTACATAATACAATTAAAGAAACCTCATTAACATTGAGGGGAATTAGGTGAGAAGAGAATTACAAAGAATCAAGAGAGATAAGGCTGGACACGCAGGTCCAATTTAATAAATTCTAAATTTACAACAATTTCCAAAATTGCCCTTTCCCTTCTAATATCCATCTGATATACATTATTCATTCAACACATCCATGTATTCACACAAAGCATGTTATTCAATCAATCTAATCCAATTAATTAATCTTTGAATAAAGTGATCATCCAATGTTCAAACAACGATTTGATTTGCGCGAGTCCAACTCGTTTAAGAATAAGTACTCAAAGTACGAATTCTTGAATTATATCGAACTACAATTTAAATCTAATTTAATTTGTATTCAATACTAATTCTATATTTAATTCCAAATTAAATAACTACACTTTTTAATGCGCCTTTACGACTTAGATTCCAAATCTAATCTAAATGGGTCTCAAAGCCCAATTAACATCCAATGTCATTTAATTAAAGTCCAATGGGCTTTCAATTAATTTCTTAAGGCATGGACTTTGGTCAATATGGGTCAAACCCAAATACCAAAGCCCAATAAGGAATCACCCTATTTGCAAGAAAAGAAACCAATTTCGGCCCATAAGGCCCATTAAACATAAAAGGCCTATTTGTTATATTTGGATCCAATCCAATTGACCTAAACCAACTTGGCCCAACCAAGCCCATTAGGCCCAAATACAACATTTTAAGCCCAATTCTAAATTAAGCCCAATTAATAAATTCTAAAATTCCAAATTCATAATTTAATTAATTAAAGTGTATTACATTAATTAATTATCTAAATTAACATTTCCAAAAAATCAATTTAATCAATTAATCATGCTTTAATTGTTCAACACATGTCCAACATTATTGAAACAAAAAATCATCTCATTTCATGCTATTGAAGCTCACGGCATTTTGGGATTTTTTATATCCGATTTCGATTTCAATCCAATTGAAATCTTAAATCAATATATCCATGTCTTTCAACTCATCCAATGATAAAAAATACCATGACTTTTAGGGCATATATTACATTCGGCCAAGCCAAAATAATTGGGGAAAATTAATCCAATTCAATTTTCTTCAAATTGATCATGCATAACTCCAAGTTATTCAACATACAAGCATACTCAAACAAACAATTGTTATTAAAACATGCTCAAATCAAATTTACCCAAATTTAGTATATAAACCCTAATCATTTTCATGCTAATCAAGGCTCTGATACCATTGTTGGTCTCTAAGACATCCAAGATCAATATAAGCAATGAAATACAGTGAATACATAAAGAAGTATGGCGGAATCATACTTACAAAGATCGGATTTAGGATGTGTGTCAAATAAAAATTTTCTCCTTGTGTTTGCAGGTCCTTTGAGAAGTCTCCAAGCTTCCTCTTTGTTGGTTGAATCCAAGCTCCAAGCTTTGATCTTGATTCCAAGCTCAAGGGAGGGTTTCCCTATCACCTTTATGATTCCTTAAGTGCTAGCTTAGGAAAAATTGCAACAAAATTTCCATTTCACCTTGTGAAGCTCACGGTTTTTTTTGTGTTTTGAGAGAGAGAGAGTTGTTTTCAATTTGTTTGTTTTGTTTTCCAAAAACATTATATCAAAAAAGTCTCACAATATTTGGTATATGCTTATCCAAAAGCATAAAGCAAAATTGGAGGGAAAATGGCATTCAATGCCTTCATCCACCACCATCATGAATAGTGACTGGTTGACAATCACAAAAAGTGACATGACTTCCATCACTGAAGTGACAAGCGATGTGATGTGCGATGTGACTTGTGGGCCGCACCTTAATTCAAAATGAGAGTGGGCCAGCAAACACATTCCGGGCTCGGGTTCGTTAATTCTGAATTAACGAACTTTCTGTTGCAACGTAATTAAATAAAATTTAATTAAATAATTATGCCTAGCAAAATTACTATTCACGTCGCTCACGAATTAATTCTAAATTAATTCGTTAGCCCGAATTAAAATCCAATTTTAATTCCGCGTCGAAATCTAATTTCGTTTAATATATCGAATATATTATTTTATAGATTAATTCCAATTAATCGTTCTCTCTCTTCAAATAGTATTTTATCCTAGATAAATTCTCTCCGTAATTAATCCCAGATTAATTCGGTGAATCTTCGGGAAGCGACCCAAGAGATCCCTGGATATGTTGACAGTAAATCCGGTCGTCGGACTATTCGAACACGTACGTACCTCGTACTACGTTTTTACCATTTACGAGACATGGTTAGCTTCTAGCAAAGCACCGTGCCTACCCAATTCTCCAGAAATATTCTTAATGGAATATATAATCTTTTTCAGCATAGTATACATAGTATTGCGTATTGCCATCTAGTATCGGATGTCACATGCAAGGCCTGGGGCTGGAATAGTGTATGCCCCGTACGAAGCATATATCGGATTACAATCAACTAGTCTCTTTAATCGGATAATCATGACCATGTCATATTATCCCGATGGTTGCAACCAATTTAGAGTACAGTTCTGTATCCATGCGTGATCATCATCTCCATATGACTGAAGTGATACTTCCATCTTGACATCACACCCAATACACTACGATTCTCAATAAACCCAGAAGAGGCGTACACAGAACCTGTTAAAGTCCTGGACGACCAACACAAAGCGTATTGATTGTCGCAAGTACTAACGATGTAAGTCTCAGGTTAAGACCAAATACACCTACCCTGATGCGGATTCTCATAGACACATAGTCATACTACCATTGGGATTCCGTGGGGTCTATCCAGAGCGAAGCTGTTTCCGTACCATCGGTAAACACAACCTCCTATCACACTTGCATAAGTATCCAATAATTAAATATATGAGAACTATGTGTTTTTACGCTTCCATAACACGCACAAGTGCAATACTAGTCTATTCTGCATTATCGATGTCCAGTCTCGATAATACTACGACTAGGGACATTTAATGATTAAACCGTTATGGATTGATACTGTCTCATATCTTATAATCTGGAACTAATCATAAGGACTTTTATCATTTCTATATTTAAGTAATCAAATTACAAAATGATAAAATGCAATTTCCATTGCTACATAATTACATTGTACAAAATTCACAATGTCTTTTACAAATAGTGACGCTATGGGTCATAATTGTCTAACAGCAGGTATATCTTGGGAAGGTTATGGAGTGCTTATGGTTTGAGCTGACGCCGGAGCACTTGAAGTTTTGGTTGAAGGGTCGTGTTTGGCTAGAAAAAAAAGGGGCACTTTAGGGCCTGGGTGATAGAGAAGCTCCATGTGTTGACTTATGTCTGGCTTTTGGCGGAATCAGGGTAGTAAAATGGGGTTGGGCGCTGCTGGACCTTCCCCGAGAAGCCCGCATAGCCTTCCGAGTGATCTAGAGATGGCTTTTGAAACCATAGATTCTTGCAAACAAAAGAAGATAGTAAGAACATGAAAATGAGAAGCATTGAAAAATAAAAAGGCAGCAAACATGAAGTCAGTGGGCCGGTTAGATCTTACCAGTCTGCCTAGATTGGGCGGTGGAGTGCTCGGGGTAAGGTTCGAGTCAGCCAGGGGAGAATGATTGATGAGGTCCCTATAATGGCCTTCGAATCCAGGTGTCTTCTTTACCCTAGTCCGAGTCTCATGATGGACTTTTGGGAGGTCGCCCTTGCAAGCTGCAAAAGGCGCAGAAGTTAGAAGATCACTTAGATCAGTCATAAATAAATGATAGGTCAGGTCATTACCTCTCACTCGAAAGATATTCGAGACTGTGAAGCCTTCACCATCGCCCCACCGATGCCTTCCATAGGGCCCCTGGCCCAGAATCAATTGCCCTTAAAATTCTTATTAATAGCTGAGAGATTAGTGATATTGTGGGGGACCCTGGGTTGAGCTGAAAGGTAGTACTAACTTTTGTACTCTTTTGGGTTGGAATTCATTCAGTATAGCCTCTTCAGTTCAAACAATGTCGGTTCTCCCAGCCCGACTAGGTTCCAAATTACGTAAAGGTTGGCCAGTACCCTCCATCTTTGTAAATTAAGCTAGCACGGGGCTAGATTCATGGATGATAGCATCTTCACAAAGTATTTTTTCATGGGCAAACGTAACCCCATGTCGAAGAATGTCGTGCACAACGCCACTCAGTTGTCACTAGGGTGGCTCGCCATATCTTTTTCCTCGAGAACTTATGGGCTCGGTGATTTCAAACCTCCCCCTCATTTATTCCATATCGGCCTCGGTTAATGATGAGGTCTGATCCATGTCAAGATAACGAAGTCGAGTTATAAGTGACTAGGCACAGGTGGGGAAACCATTCTATTGTAAACATAACCCGAGGTGGAAAGTTAGTTCACAATTAGAATTATTTATGGTTAGTGTAGTTTACATTAAAGCTAGGGCTACTGTGTCATCATCCATACTAATTGCCCAACCCTAAAAAAGCTCTAAGCAGCCTAGCAATGGTAAAATAATAAGTTTGCAGAGCTAAATCTAGAAAATGTACCTACAAAAAATCCTGAAACATGCATTCAAAAGCAAGATTGAAGAGGGGTTTGGATTGAAGTTTCCTTTAAATAGGCAGCTCAGGTTGCTTCTGACCATTAGATTGGAATGGATGCGTGGAATCAGTGGCGCGTGTAAGGGGGATCTCAATTGTTGAATTCAAATGGAAGGCCAAGATTGAAGCTATTGTTTGGTTGGGACACAGTTGTCTTTAGTTTTGGCGCGCAAGCCATGAGAGTAGAACACATGGCATCTCGGGGAGACAAAGTGAAAAGGAGTTCTGGAAAGATATGACGGGAATTTAAGGAAGGCCATTAAGGTTTCATAACTTTCTAGAGGCGGTTTAGAAGCCCTAGAAAGACTTTTCTGTTGGGGTTTTAGGCATTGGGGCGAATCGTATTTTAAAACTTTTTCAAAATACCGAATAATTATTCAATATCTAATATGAATAATTTATTCATATTTCACCTAAACCTATTTGTTTAATATCAAATATTAACATAAATAATGTTGTAAACTCGTGAAACTTTTACGAATACAGTTTTTTCCATAAAATGACACAATACACGTTTTTGACCGAACCGACTACCCGACACTCATGGAAACTATCCAGGTCAGATCCAATAGTGTCGGGCCAGTTCATGGGGTGCCCGTACAGTGACGGATTCACTGTTTGGACAGTCGTCACCCGGTTGGCTCAAAATCCACCTGGTAACGCCGTTTTTAGCCGTTTTCGCTTATTTCAAGTAGGAAACACTTTCCGGAAATTGTGCCAACTCCCAAAACACATCCATTACATTCATAAGACATCAAAAATATTCCATAATTTTCAGTTTAACCAAATCTAATCTAGAAAACTGAAAGCACCAAAATACATGCTTTTAATCCAATTTTTCAATGATTAATCTAATTAATCAAACACCAATCAAAGTCACCAAATATGAACAACCCAAGAACAATTTTAGGTTCCATAAGAGTGGTCAAAACACTATAGAATAGCAACTCATCAATAATTGATAAAATTAGAAACTAATTACAATAATTACTTCCAATTTCAACTTCACACATACATGATCTTCCATCACCATCAACCACAAACAAAAGCCCCAAAAATTCATATTCAAGGAAACCCTAAAACCCTTCTAACAACTCAAGAATGAAGAAACTAAATTTCTAAGCTTAGGGTTATGGTAGATTACCTTTAATCCTCCAATTCCTTAGCATTTTTCTTGAATTTTTCCTTTGAATCTTCATATATTCTTCAAACAATTTGCAAACCCATTTTTTTTTCTTTTGTTTCGGCAATGGTGGAAGTGAACATGAGAGAGAAAATAATTTTTCAATTTAAAGAGGGAGAGTCACGAAAATTGGGGCATTTTTGTCCAAAAGAAAAAATTAAATCAATTAATTTAATGCTTACTTTATTTCAACAAATCAAAATTGGACAAATGAAACCTATTATAAAGACATGCCATGTGTTCCAATAACAACTTATCATATTTCATAACAATTAATGAAAAAGGTTAAATAAATTAATCATTCTAATATTTAACAATTAAATATCAAATAATCAATTAATATTATTATTATATATGTATTTTTTATTTACAATAAATAATAAATACATATATTTATGGCATGTGTCAAAATCTCATTTGACGAATAATTAATGTGTATCTAATAGTATTATGTATCAAATACAAATACATAATAATTATTATCGCATAAAATCCCCTATTGCATGTGTTATCGTTTAACCGATTAAATGATCCGAATTAACTCATTTAATCATGTGAAGTATTATGAATAATCCGAATTATTCATATCCAGTTTCCCAAGTGCTCAACGAGTACACTTCATATTGTGGGACTCTCTAAGTTTAGGTTTATCCGTCACGAAATCCAATTTCGTGTCCATAATCCACACACTCATGGATTATGACGACCACGAATAATCTCGCTAAACTATGCAAGTCGAGGTCATAACATACGTATAATTTCTCTATCACAGGCTATCCGTATTATACCTGGGATATAGATCAGAACGTCAAATATGTTCGGTATAATACAGTGACTTTCTATTTATGATCTCTAAAAAACACTCAGAACTGGTTTCCGAAGTTATACCACGGCCATGGATTTACTAGATCGTAAACATGTGAGGATGCCTATGCCCTGTACACAGGACTGACGGATCCTATCTTGATACGCACAAGATATCATGAGCATCAGTCCACACCCAACGAACAAGCGGAGGTCTGATCATGACTAGATAGTTGACGTGACTGCCATCAAAGTGTGGAGGATAGCTCATATATCCACAGTGGTATCTCAAGTCGAAGGACCATTATGTTCGCTCAACTCGAGAAGGTTCCTATTGACGTTGGTGTACCAACTATTAGGAAACCTTCAGTGAGTCATTCAGTGTCTTATCAAATAAACACCTACATGTCTATACGAGTCTCCCGAGACTCATGGTTCACTGGGATAAATCATCGGACCAAGTCACGGTATACAATATGTATTAGTCTCAGCGGATTTTACTAACCGACCCGTGTTAGAAAATCTTGACTAGGAACTTTATTTAAGGATATACAACTAATAGTGCGCTTCCCAATGTAAATTACAAACTATGTTGTAACTGCGCACTATACTGTAAATCCAAGGGTCTTTATCTAATATACACGTATCACTGAACCAGATTTAGTTTCGATCTAATCGTAATCAGATATCTAATCGTGATTAGATTGAATAAGTGTATAAAAGACAAGGGTGCTACCATTAAAATTAGTAATATCATGGAAAATACAATTGCTCGTATTTATGAATCGGACATAAATACGATCCGGATTGGCACTCTGAAAACCAACCCTAACAATTTCTCCCATTTTCTCTAGTGCCAATCCATGGTATCCTATACACATCTCAATGTGTATCGCATACTCATGGCCATCAAGAGCTCACCAGCACTCAAGAGGTAGGCAAGAACAAGTAAGCCTGCTTTAACAAATCGAGTCTGTCAAACAAACCCAACTGTTTTCCTAAGCCAACATCATTCATATTTTGTAGAATCCAAATTCCACATCAATATGGCTCAGATGCTATATCAGTATTGTGCTATAGCTACTCAGTTGTCTATGTATTTAGAAATCAAATCCAAATACTTTAAGACAACCGCAAGCACCACACTAATATGAAAACTTGTAATCTATGAGGTCACTTTGCAAACTTCATAAGTCAATACTTCCTAAGTTGCAACTGATTCCACTAGATTAGTAGAATCAATAGTGACACTCCCACACTATCTTTTCTGACTTTATATGACATAGACCATCTAATGTCATAATTAGAATCAAAACTAATCTGACCTAATGGTTTCTGACTAAATTCTCCATGAATTAGAAACTCATTCTTAATATCTCAAAGATCATAAAGAACATGTTTCAGATCCATCATATGGTCTACAACATATCAAAATAACTCGTAACAATTATGATTAAATTAATATCTTTAATCGCACATAATATAATATTCATTACGCCATCATCCTATGATGTATAAGATTAACTAGACATTCCAATCAATCTTTCTTTCGACAAAGGTATCATCCTTTAGGAAAGATGAATACTATATACATAAAAGACATGTTAACTGTCAAACAGTTATACTAGCTATCATACAGATTGTCTTACTGTGTCTTTTATTAGATCATATCTAATACGCGACTAATGGAAGTTTCTCACAAGTCTTTCAGTTTTATATCATATATAAGACTTTATATCAAATACAATAGAGACTACTCTCACTGTTTCCACGGAGAAAATAAGACTTAGGATATATAACACTAGAAAGAAATTTGTACGCTCCCACTGACCCTACTGACGAATATGTATTCTCTATACTTCGATAAAACCAGACAATTTGAGTGATATCAAAAACAGAGAACACGGATTTCCGGAAAGCTTATCTGAGTCTACAATAGGCTCTATGAGTTAGTATATCAAACTGTGATCTTAGCAGAATACAAACTCTATGGCCATTCCAGAATGAACTTCTTCAAACAAAGAAATCGCGACGAATCTCTCATTCAAAGAAATCACTCAAGAACGCCACTTTGCATTCTTTAGCCAAATTCACTGATTAATATCGACATTAACCAACAGATCCTTAATTGTCAAATTAGTGTGACTAGAGATAAGTTTTCTCAGAATCTACAATAGACTACTGATTAAAACTTTTCTCATTTTCATACTATAAAGGTCAAACCTTTATCAAGCTCACGATGCTTTTGCTGCGCAAATATTTGCAACTTTTATGAACGATTCATAACGAAAGCTTAATCAGTTCAAAACTTGATCGTAGCAAGCTACGAACAATTTTAGATCTATGGTTCAATGGCAAATTCTGAAATCGATATCAAATATCACTCTCATTATAAGTTATAGGATAATTTTCTTCAATAAGAAAATAATAGAATCAGTAAGTATCAAATACTTCGCAAATGATTCTGATATCCTATTAAACTTGTACGGAAGATTTCTAAGGGTCGTTTCATCTTATTAATTATGTATTTCTATTGTAGTTTATCATTCTCACATTTGACTTCACTAAGTCAATTCATTTCTACAATCGTCAACATCCAATGTCGACCACCAAGTAACAAAATAATTTTATTACTCGGGATTGTAGAAAAGATATTCTATCAAATAGAATACAATATTCTATTAAATAGAATAAATGATAAACTTATCATTCGTACCTCAGAGGCACAAGTGCTTTCAATTGTATAACCATTAAACAAAGAAAAGATTCAAATCTCAAACTTTTCAAGATTCGAATTTTCCACTATACATATCATATATGTAACTATAGGAACTAATGGAACCTAAATTAAAGAGATGAATTAGTGTTATAGGAGCATAACCCCAAGAGTATTGAAAACCAATTCGGTAACACTCAATATCAACGAATCAAATCCTATAAGATTCGATTACTCCCACTAACCAATTCCATCAAAATGGAATCGCGGAAGTTTAATATTGAGTAATAATCATATTCACTAAATAACTTTAGAACTAATTACCTTAAATTCATGCGTTTGATCATATCAAACATCTTCGAACAATTCAAAGACTCACAATGAATTTCTAAAGATACAGTTTTCAACACTACAGATAGAATATCTTTGAACTATTCAAAATATTCTATCCGAGTTTCATTAGAAACATATTGACAGTTCTTGAACCATTCAAGACGTTCAATATATATTCTTTACTAGAAACACGTAACTAAGTCATGACAATTCATCAAGTAAGTTACGAAGTATAGAAAACTATCTAAGGCAATTATTAATTCATTAAACCACATACATCCAATGTATTAGTTTAATAAATTTATGGTCCAATTACGATCATTGGTTAAATGAAATTTAATCACAACCTGAATACAATATTCATTAAATGGATAAGGATATGTGATGTGATCTTATATCAGACCATCATTTACCATACGAAACAAGCATCTAATGCTTTTATGATAAAATCTCATAAAGCACAGTTCTAAGTTATTTATTTTCATGAATATTTTTCTTAATGTTTATCTTTCATTAATGACACTACTAGTCATATTAAAAAAATTTAACAACTATTTATACAGAACAAGTAATTATTCAATAGTCACGAGTTCTGATATCAAATATCAAAACAGCTATTAAGTATTATTTTAATTAACTAGACGAGAGATCTAGTATCCAATACCTATAGTTGTCGTATTATAAGAATCGAAATTCTCTATACACAACTATACGCATCTCCTTTCTTGAGCTTTATAATTTGCGTTCAATTATTCACAATAATTACAAATGATTCATTAGCAAACTGTGTCAGACACGTGACTTCTAAAAGTCGCTAAAGCCAAGAAACGTCATCATAAGATAAATAAACACTTAAGGGGTTTTCTTAATGCTAGTCAAGAATCTCGAGACATAAACTGATTCGTGTCAATTCTTACTGCATGAGAAATATTTCTAACTAGACTAATATCCTAAACCAGATATCTACTAAGATTACCTAATCGTGACTTAGTAACTAAGTCACAAACCATCTTGATTTTCAAAGAAAATCGGAACAACAGTTCCCGATGGTTTGAACTAATCTAATAATATCTAAGTCTAATGTCCTTCTAGAACCTATTCTAGAACTACGCAACCAAAGGTAAAGTCAGAAAACCTATATATTCATATTCAAGTAATATAGTATGCAGTGGATTAGAAGCATAATTCTATAATCAGTATAGAATAAAGGAAAAACGAAAGCAGTAAATTCCAAAATATTACACATTGTCTGAGTTATGGATTTTAAACTCAGCAGTGTCTCCCACTACTTTACGTAATACCGTAATCCCCTATGGACAATGGGAATTCAATAATTAAATCGAATTCCATAGTGAGAGTAGGATCCCATGAATATATTTCGACTCACAGCTTTAGCACGTTCTCACCTACGTATATTCATTAAGTAGACAACTCATTATCAATCACTCACCAGTGACTCCTGGTTTTGGTCCTGATCGTTTCTCACTGTGACAGCTTCGGCACGTTCACATGGAGGCGTATCAAGGCTACACTTGTCAATGACATACTCAAGCTACCGGTGTAGTCCTGACAGCTTTGGCACGTTCAGGATTTCCACTTTCACTTGAATTTGTCTCTTATCATATAAGTTTTACCGGCGCAAATAAACTATCATCAGCCATAACTACACAGCTTTAGCACGATACAACTACAGCATCAGGAAATCATTTACATCCGTACTGATAAGGCGGACCAAGAAATATGTATCCAATACACGTTACTTTATAGCCATATTTAAAAGCGAAGATTTTCCTATGGAAGTTTTACTCTACATCCAACGCAGAATTTAATCAAAATAATTTTCTAAATAATTCAATTCTACCTTAGAACATTTAACTCAATTTAATAATTAAATTTTCGTTACATATCCATTAGCGTAAAATTGAACAGTTAAGAAACATATCTAGATTCCTAGCATTTGTGAACATTAAAATTGGATTATATATCAAATATCAAGCATGAATAATATAATGGATGAAGCATCAGACCCGCTCTGATACAATTTTTGTTGGGGTTTTGGGCATTAGGGCGCAGCGGAAGCGCGGGTCAGGCGAAATCGTATTTTAAAACTTTTTCAAAATACCGAATAAATTATTCAATATCTAATATGAATAATTTATTCATATTTCACCTAAACCTATTTATTTAATATCAAATATTAACATAAATAATGTTGAAAACTCGCGAAACTTTTACGAATACAGTTTTTTCCGCAAAATGACCCAAAATACGTTTTTGACCGAACCGGCTACCCGACACTCATGGAAACTGTCCAGATCAGATACAATAGTTTCAGGGTAGTTCATGAGCTGTCCGAACAGTGACGGATTCACTGTTTGGACAGCCGTCACCCGGTTGGCTCAAAATCCACCCGGTAAAGCCGTTTTTGGCCGTTTTCGCTTATTTCAAGTCGGAAACACTTTCCGAAAATTGTGCCAACTCCCAAAACACATCCATTACATTCATAAGACATTAAAAACATTCCATAATTTCCAGTTTAATTAAATCTTATCCAGAAAACCGAAATCACCAAAATACATGCTTTAAATCCAATTTTTCCATGATTAATCTAATTAATCAAACACCAATCAAAGTCACCAAATATGAACAACCCAAGAAAAATTCTAGGTGCCATAAGAGTGGTCACAACACTCTATAATAGCAACTCATCAACAATTGATAAAATTAGAAACTAATTCCAATAATTACTTCGAATTTTAACTCCACACATATATGATCTTCCATCTCCATCAACCACAAACAAAAGCCCCAAACATTCAAATTCAAGGAAACCCTAGAACCCTTCTAACAACTCAAGAATGAATAAACTAAATTTCTAAGCTTAGGGTTATGGTAGATTACCTTTAATCCTCCAATTCATTAGCATTTTTCTTGAATTTTTCCTTTGAATCTTCATGGATTCTTCAAACAATTTGCAAACCCATTTTTTTTCTTTTGTTTCAGCAATGGTGGAAGTAAACATGAGAGAGAAAATAATTTTTCAATTTAAAGAGGGAGTGTCACGAAACTTGGGGTATTTTTGTCCAAAATGAAAAAATTAAATCAATTAATTTAATGCTTACTTTATTTCAACAAATCAAATTGGACAAATGAAGCCTAATATAAAGACATGACATGTGTTCCAATAACAACTTACCATATTTCATAACAATTAATGAAAAAGGTTAAATTAATTAATCATTCTAATATTTAACAATTAAATATCAAATAATCAATTAATATTATTATTATATATGTATTTTTTATTTACAATAAATAATAAATACATATATTTATGGCATGTGTCAAAATCTCATTTGATGAATAATTAATGTGTATCTAATCGTATTATGTATCAAATACAAATACACAATAATTATTATCGGATAAAATCCCATATTGCATGTGTTATCGTTTAACCTATTAAATGATCCGAATTAACTCATTTAATCCGGTGAAGTATTATGAATAATCCGAATTATTCATATCGAGTTGCCCAAGTGCTCAACGAGTACACTTCATATTGTGGGACTCTCTAAGTTTTGGTTTATCCGTCACGAAATCCAATTTCGTGTCCATAATCCACCCACTCATAAATTATGACGACCACGGATAATATCGCTAAACTATGCAAGTCGAGGTCATAACATACGTATAATCCCTCCGTCACAGGCTATCTGTATTATACCTAGGATATAGATCAGAACGTCAAATTTGTTCGGTATAATACAGTTGACTTTTAATTTACGATTTCTAAATAACACTCAGAACTGGTTTCCGAAGTTATACCACGGCCATGGATTTACTAGATCGTAAACACATAAGGATGCCTATGCACTGTACCCAGGACTAACGGATCATATCTTGATACGCACAAGATATCATGAGCATCATTCCACACCCAACGAACAGGCGGAGGTCTGATCATGACTAGATCGTTGAGGTGACTATCATCAAAGTGTGAAGGATAGCTCATATATTCACAGTGGTATCCCAAGTCGAATGACCACTATGCTCGCTCAACTCGAGAAGGTTCCTATTGACGTTGTTGTACCATATATTAGGAAAGCTTCAGTGAGTCGTTCAGTGTCTTATCAAATAAACACCTACATATCTATACGAGTCTCCTAAGACTCATGGTTCAAGTCACGATATAAGACATGTACTGGTCTCAGCGGATTTTACTAACCGACCCGTGTTAGCAAATCTTGACCAGGAACTTTATTTAAGGATATACAACTAATGATGCGCTTCCCAATGTCAATTACAAACTACATTGTAACTGCGTACTATACTGTAAATCCTAGGGACTTTGTCTAATATACATGTATCAATGAACCAGATTCAGTTTCGATCTAATCGTAATTAGATATCTAATCGTGATTAGATCGAATAAGTATATAAAAGACAAGGGTGCTACCATTAAATTTAGTAATATTATGAAAAATATAATTGCTCGTATTTATGAATCTAACATAAATACGATCCGGATTGGCACTCCGAGCACCAACCCTAACACTTTCAATAGGCGGTGAAAAAGGAAATCATTACAAAAAATGGAATCTTTTGGCGATACATGAACCTTCATGGCCCGATGGACGTGGCATTGTGGATATTCACGAGTTAAGACCAGAGGACATGGGTGTAATCTGTACCTTTATTGTAGTTCCCGACATCAACTCACCAACTCGTTGATACCGAGAATTAAGGGACAGATGTTGATGGTGATTTTCGCCCCCGAGGAACTCTGAAGCCTAAAGTGGGGTATAATGGGGTTCACACTTAACAGATGGCCCAAGCCCATGAGGATGAGAGGTCAGCTATTGGCGCGAGCCCGAGGTACAGAGGGACGCCTTAGGGATGAGCTAGTTTAGGAGGATAGGTTGGGATACTAACCTGACCTGGTGAGAATGTATCAGAACCAATTGAACTTAGGAATTTGTTAAGGCTAACCCGATGTGGTCTGAGATAAACCGACCCGACCTGGTAAAGAAGTAAAGAGGAGTATCCAATGTTGTTCCTCTTGATATACCGACCCGGGGACCTAGGTCGGGGTTGCAGCATCTTATACTTATATATGAATGACATAAGCCATACACGAGAGTTTAAACATCGAGAAAGCCGATATGACGAAAGTTGATCAGATACTTCCTTCTGACACACGGAATAGCATAGGAGTGGTTGAATTGCAGGCTGTCACATGGGCTGAATGTGTAGCAAAGGATAAAGGTAGGAATAATGGCCTTTTGCTGACAGATGGCGGTTGAGTCAGAAAGCCAGAGCTACTGTTTGTAAATCAGTTGGGAAAAGGGAGTATGGGCGACAGTGACAGGCTGACGTGTGCTAATATCACGAGTTGGTGTAATAGTAGATTTTGTAGCCTATAAAAGGGTGATGAAGGCTCAGATTTAAGGGTTAGCATTTTTTTATGTTCCACAACCTGTAAAAGAGCTCTAAAAAGATTAATGATGGAAAGAAAAAATTGGTTGGTCTCGACACGAGCTCGTAATAAAACTTTCACTTATTTGTTCTCATAGACGTAGGTTGGAACCGCTCTCCGCCGAACCACGTTAAACATTTATTTTCTTTGTGATTTTTCTATTTGCTTTCCAAGTTTATTTTGGTTCCCATCTAACCAAATAAATTCGCTCATTGGGGGAGGTTTGTTCAAGTAGTATATTTACTGAATTTACCACTGAAACAAAAATCAACCGTCAACACTATTATTTATAATTTTTAATGTATTTGATTGGATATCAAATTGGGCATTAAAATTTTGATTTTGTCTATAATTATTTGTGCCTTGGTGTTAAATTTTATCATCATTTTTTTGCTTTTGATTTATAGCGTATTTTGTGATAGATCATAGTGTTGTAGCAGTTGTTGACTTTATTTGAGAAGGGTTAATTCTCTGGTAATATAAGTAGTTAAATTATATTCCAAAAGGATTCTCGATTGACTGTTGTTATAATATGTATCTTATAATAAACTTAGTGGAATTGGATTGTTGGGTGGTGCTTAATATTTTTTTTATTAGGAGGCTCGAAAAGAAATATAATTTCTTAGTGAAAATTCGATTTTTGTTTTAAGGTTCTGACCTTATGGGGAATACTACTATATCTAAGGCAAGTTAAAGGTAGAGCAATCATGGTTTGAATCAACAAGAACCATTAATTCTAAGCAGATGTAACATAAAGCAAATATCAAGACAATAAAGAGAATCATACAAGAAATTTTATTGACGGAGTAGAAAACTCATGCGAGTAAGAAACCACTCCGAGTATAGGGTACCACCCCCAGTACACTATAATAGAGAAAACTTGCAGCGATAGTATAGGACCTATGGTGACAACTTCACCGACTCGAATACCTCTAGACTGTAATAACTCGAAGAACTCCCCAAACCTGCACCAAGCAGCCTTCTTCAGAGCCTCTGAAGTCTCTGAGTGGATCAACTTTGGGAACTCACAATGCCAGAACTCGGACTACCAATCTTCCTCCTTTAGAACTATGAAGGCTTGGGAAATTAGGTTAAAGTTGTGTTTTTATGCTGATTGTTACCAAAGAACAATCTTACTAAATTAAATAAGACAACAGAATCAATGAAGTCTTTTAGGTTGATTGTGAAGAATGAAAAATAAAGTATGTGGTGGCTCTTAAAATAATGTTTCTTTACCTGGGTAAAGTTACTAAGTGTTTGTTTAAATAAGTAAGGCAAAGAGAGGTTTTTCTTTGTGGAAAATTAGCTCAAAAACTGTCCAAAATAACCCACTTACGCACACACGTTCGAACACCCCTCAAATGCAAATTTTCTACCTCTGAGCGTTAGAACGCAACGGGAATGCCCGTCGCAGACTGGTTTTAATGTGCAACTTAAAATTCTTGTAACTTTGTCGTCCCTCGGCCAAATCATGGGTTTTTTTATATGTACGCAATCTTCATTGTGTCTTTTTTCCAATGAAATTGACCGCATGTCAAAACAAGCTCTAAATCTTCTAGAATGTCCAAAAGAGTAAATATTATTATGATATCTCCATCTGATGTTGTCCAAATACTTGTCCAATTGCTTCGAGATCTTCAAGACTCATTACAACTCAATTGAACTTGTTTTGTTATGAAAATTACCAACACATGGAACTAACAATCTTCCTCTTTGGCATTCCGTGATAAAACACATAATGCAAAGACTATGGTAAAAGATGCAAAAATAACGTAGCCAACTGTCAAACATCAAGACATTGACTTATTATAATATGACTCGATCTAATACCTAACCAAGTAGTATTGAAGTCGATGCCACCACAACCACTAATAGATATCATACTCTCACTTAATCCTACATCCCCTTAAAATGAATTATCAAAATGGTCAAGTCAAAAATGGATATTCTATTCTCATCTCCCTTTTTGTCACATAATGACAATAGGTAATCAAACATTATAAAAGAGAACAAAAAGTAGACACACACGCTACTTATAAACCTATTATAAATCTAGCTTACTCCTACTCACTAACAGGAAAATATATTTAGTAAAATAACACACGGAAAGTAAAAGGAAAAACTCATAAAAAAAAAGTATGCAAATTAAAACACAGTATGTAATGACTAGAAGCACACACAATGAGTTTAAAAAACAAGTCAAAAAAATGACTCAAAACAATATTTCAAGCAAGTACAATGATACCCAGGGAGTACTGTGGGACACAGAAACTGGGCGACGCATGCTGTTCTAGGCTCGCGGCCTAGTTGGGAGTACGGAGTATCCCGCGGGGGACTAAACCGGAGAATAATGGAGTCGCCACCCGGTGTGAACCGGGAAAATGATTTAAGGCCGCACTCACCCCTCGCAAGGGAAGACCTCAAACCGTTGGGTTTGGAATGGTCGCTTACTTTTGTAACTTGTAATGAAGTGATTTGTGCAATAATCTAACCAAGCCTAAGCAACATATATTTCCAAGGATGATTTACTCCTAAGTTCACATGCATGAAAGTAATTATCATAATGGCAAACATGCAATAGCACACGACAATCTCATGAACATACTTCGATCATATAATATGGAAAACAAAGAACAACCTAAACATAATGCAAATTCCAAACGCAAAATAAATGACTAATCATGTTTGAAAAGGAACAACTAAATAGGCTAAATCATGCTTAAGAACCAAGTAACATACTAACGTCCTAATCATGCTTGAATACCATCTCATGAACATATCAAATAGATAAATGCAGGAATACAAATAGTATGATTGATTACATGATACAAGAGAGATCACCTAAGAAACAATTATGCATGACATGTGATGAAAAGGACTCAGTTCAGTGTATGCGCGTTCGTGTAACGTTCGAAAATGCATTCGAACGGTAAACAGAAGGTTCTCGTTCGTATGCCGTTTGATAACGCGTTCAAACGGGACAAGACCTGATGAAACAAAATGCATGCGCATTCGAGTAGCATTCATAAACGCGTTCGAACGAAAAACAGAAGGTTCGCGTTCATATAGCATTTAAGAACGCGTTCGAACGGGACCAGACCTGATGCATGATAAAACAAAGGAAATACGTGCGCGTTCGAGTAGCGTTTGTAAACGCGTTCGAACGAGAAACATAAGGATCAAGTTCGTGTAGCATTCGAGAATGCGTTCGAACGGGACAGGACCTGATGCATGATAGATGACGCAAACGCATACATAGATGCACAATGTAGGACCCCGTGTGCCCGATTGAACTCCTTCCCATTCAATCGAGCATACATCGTCTGGCGCGGCAAAACATCGTGGTAAAGGTAGCCTTCGGGCATTTTCCCTCGGATAGAGGACCTTTAATCCACCCTAGTTAGCCCATGCGCATCACATCACAATGCATATAAAAAATAAAGATGACAATATCGGACTTTGTATACCCGATTGAACATATCTTACATTCAACCGAATATACATCATCTAGCGCGGCAAAGCATCATGGTAAAGGATTTTAACCCCTCGAAATAGAGGACCTTTAATCCAACTTACTAAGCCCATGCGCTAATAACATAATGCATATATAAAATAAAGACAACAATATCAGACTTTGTATACCCGATTGAACACATCTTACATTCAACCGAATATACATCATCCGGCGCGGCAAAGCATCGTGGTAAAGGATTTTAACCCCTCGAAATGGAGGACCTTTAATCCAACTTACTAAGCCCATGCGCTTTATCTCATCATTACACAAACAAATAACATACAAAAATTAAATAACGGATGATAAACAAACAAGACAAAATGAATCAAAAAATGTGTCGTTTGCTCGAGTGGTACGTGGAGTTGTATCCCAAGTACAGACCGCACTACCGTCCATTCTGATTCGGCTACGAAATTTACGTCTGGGTTTCCATCCTATATACCACAAGAGATGACACATTTTCCCATCCACTCAAAGGCCACAACATGCATCCACAAGCGACTCTCATGCGAAGAAAACAAATAAAACAATTGAAAGACGAATGAAAATAAATAAGAAAAATGCCCTCAGGTCTAATCTTTTAAAATCATCTCTCGGAAGTACGGTACACGGTCGTCGGAAGGATTGATGCTCTGCAACTCCTCTGGTTCACTGGTCCACTGCTCTCGTTCGTTGTCTCACTGTTTTGAGTCGTCGTTCCCCCTGCTCTGCTGCTGTTTTTACTGTATTTCACTACTATTTTGGTGATGTTTTCTGGTCACTGTTTTAGGTATTTTAGGCCACTGTTTTGAGGTATTTGGGCTGCTGTTTTGGTGATGTTAGTGGCTGTATGGGATGTGTTTTGGTCTCGGCAATGGGGGCTATTTTTTCGGTGGTTTGTGCGGCAATGGAGATGGGGTCTTGGGTTATGGTTTTATGGCAATAGGTGGGGAATTTTGGGTGATGTTCTCGAAAATTTGAAGAGCGGAGAAGAGAATTTTCTTTGTTGCTTCTTGCTTAGGGTTAGGTGTGAATGCTAGAGCTTTTATTCTCATGTGTATGCGTGAATTGGAGAGCCGGGGAAGTGTTGGAATTCGGTTTCTTTTATAGAAAAAGGCTAGGGTTTCTCCTTGTTTGAAAAGGAAGGAATCAGTTAGTGTTTTACAAGGAAATTCTAATATTTGATTGGGGGACATGTCTTGGCTAGATTATGAATATGATATACTTAATTTTTTGATTTAGGCATGAGATTTGTTTAGTTAGGAATATAATATACTTGATTGATTTTAATTAGGCATTATTTTATTTGATATTTATTTTAATTTGGTATATGATTTTTAGATTTTATTTAATTCCCCATGTGTTAAATATGCATTTTATTAATTTGGATATGTTTTATGGGCTTTGGTGGGCTAATTGGGCTTGGGTGTGAGGCTAGCAGCAAAACCAGAAGTACCGACACCGTTCGAACGCCGATTCGAAAAGTACATGAACGCCCGTAATATGCTTGACATTCGAACGTATTAATGAACACAGCACGAACGAAAGCAGTGAATATATGAATTGAATCTTTTGACATACTTATTCTAAATTCCCCCTTCCGACGTCCGTTTCCCAAGACTTCCGTGACTTAAAAGGTGGTGTCTCTAAATGAGACTCATCATAGGGATTTACATGCAAAAATACAGTGCCTACAGTCGCCCCCGCTTTGATAGGACTTGTGCAGTGTGTGACAATGACAATCCTATCAAAGTACGTGCAATGCATTTTTACTTACCTGGATCGACAGCTGCCACTTGACTTGCCATGTGTCGAGTTGAGTTGATTTTGTTGTGAGGTGGTCCATTCCCGAACCGTTACTTTGATGTGGTCCATTCCCGAACCTTGCTCTATTATAGGATTACCATTCTCGGCTTGTTCATTCTCGGACTCTACTCCATTCTCATATTACCATTCTCGGCTTGTTCATTCTCGAACTCTGTTCCCTTCTCGGATTGCCATTCTCGGCTAGTTTATTCTCGAACCTGCTCCATTCTCAGATTACCATTCTCGGCTTGTTCATTCTCGAACCTTGCTCCATTTTCGGATTGCCATTCTTGGCTTGTCCATTCTCGAACCTTGCTTCATTCTCAGATTACCATTCCCGGCTTGTTCATTCTCGACCCTGCTCCATTCTCAGATTAACATTCTCGGCTTGTTCATTCTCGAACCTTGCTCCATTCTCGGATTACCATTCTCGGCTTGTCCATTCTCGAACCTTGATCCATTTTCGGATTACCATTCTCGAACCTGCTCCATTCTCGGATTACCATTCTCAGCTTGTTCATTCTCGAACCTTGCTCCATTCTTAGATTACCATTCTCGGCAAAATTGATACTGATGTGGGCCTCGACCCTGAGACTCATCCCTAAAATTGCTTATAATATGTGTGGGCCTCGACCTTGGGACGCATCTTAAAACTGCTACTGATGTAGGTCACGACCCTGGGACTCATCCCTAAACTGATGCTGATGTGGTCCTCGACCCTGGGACTCATCCCTAAAATTGCTGATGATATGTGTGGGCCTTGACCCTGGGACGCATCCCAAACTGCTACTGATGTGGGTCACGACCCTGGGACTCATCCCTAAACTGATACTGATGTGGGCCTCGGCCCTGAGACTCATCCCCAAACTGATACTGATGTGGGCCTCGGCCCTGGGACGCATCCCAAAACTACTACTGATGTGGGTCACGACCCTGAGACTCATCCCTAAACTGATACTGATATGGGCCTCGGCCCTGGGACTCATCCCCAAACTGATACTGATGTGGGCCTCGGCCCACATACTGATGCTGATGTGGGTCTCGCCCCCAAACTGATACCAATGTGGGCCTCGCCCCCAAACTGATATTGATGTGGGCTCGCCCCAAAACTGATACTGGTGTGGGCCTCGCACCCTGTGATTCATTCCTGAAAACTGCTGACAATGTACTGTTGCTGCTTCTGGTTGGCTTGCATTTGACGCTTTCTCTTTTTCTTCATTGAAAGCTGTGATTACAAAACAGAACAAACACAAAAAGGAATGCAAATACGTCACGTTTATGCATGCATGCATGAATGAATTTCTTATTCCGTTGGGTTAGGTTTTCTCTTGGTGACGACTCGGTTTTCTCTTCTTCAGGCAAAGTACTACTTCAATCTGTCTACGTTGATCGGCTCGGTGAACTCATCCCCTTCTAAATCTGATAGTCTCACTGCCTCATTTCCCAATTTCTGAATGGCTATCTTATCTTTTCTGCTTGCTTCTTTCGTAAATTCCCCGTGTTCTAAATATCGTTGAGTATCATAGTACTAAGGTTTAATGCTTTTTTCAAATATACTCATGTTGCAAGTTGAAAGGAATAGACTTAGGCAAGTAAACGAAATGAACGCCTTTATTATCATTTAAGAAAATGGTTCGAACAGGTAGACTAAATCAATGTCTATATTAAAAATGCAGGATCGAATAGACTAGGAGGAACAACTTCATCATTCACAGTATTGCCTTCTTCCTTGGCCTATGGTTCTTCACTATCATCCATGTAAGGAGCTTGGTGGTTGAGGGTTTGGAGGACAAAAGTTTCGGGCAATCCAGAGTTGATCATGTAGGTGGGTGGTGGAACGGAGTGGTAGTTTGGTAGAGGGTTTCTGTGTGTATTGGGTTGTTCTTTTTCTGGGTCGAGTATTTTATAGGAATCTATGAGATCTTGAATTTCATGCCTGAGGCGGGTGCAGTTGTCGGTGTCATGGCCATGTAGCTGGTGGAAGTGACAATAAATGTTCACATTTATATGTGGCGGTGGGGGTGTGGAAGTGGTTTGCCTTCTAAGGGTTTCAAGAGTCCTTAATGTGATCCTAGTAGTACTTGATTGAATCCAGAGTACAATAGATCAAATCTATATACCGGTTGGACCAATTACAAGACACAGAGCTCAGACGATCAAGGACGCTATGGCAGGCCTGGCCCAACGCCATGTAGCTTAATTGAACAAGCACGTTCGAGACCTATTGGACTTCAAGGAAGAGGGTTCAAGAGTTATACATTTGACCCAAGTCATCGAGGAGCAGCATGGATCGTTTTCAGTTATGTAGGCTTATTTATTATTTATTTGCTTGTATGGAACCAACGTGAATGTCTGTTTTTATTTATTTTTTGGGTTAGTTTATTTTATTTATTTATGGGTTCAAAATGGGCTAGAAATTAGGAATTATGGGCTTTTAGTTGGTAATGGGTAGTTTAGGGCTATATTAGTCTTTTTAGCTCTCTTAGGGTTTGAGTATGTTACTATTTAAACTCAAAAACACCTCTTAAAGAAGGACCCAATTTTTAGTGCGTGAATAGTGATTTTTCTTGAGATTAATAAAATTTTATCATCGTTCAGTGATTGAACAAAGACTTATCAAAGGATTGGCATCCTTTGTGGCATCCAATTTGCTGGCAAAATTCATCTGAGGCTATCTCCAAGGGTTTTCAAGGACAGGTTCTTTGGGGGTCTACGGGATCTTGGATCGAATTTCATCTTTTCATATCCGGTTTCGTATCAATTGGTTATTGTAGGCATTGCATTTTTGCATATTAGCCCGATGATGAGTCTCGTATGGAGACACTACCTCTTTAGTTGTGAAAGCCGCGGGAAACGGACGTTGGAAGGGTAAAGTTGGGAATTAGTATTTTGTCAGATTTAACTCGCTTGTTTCGCTTCGGGTTCGCTTGTTGGACCTCTGTTTTAAAACACACCAACCCATTAGATCACATCAAAAAAATATTTAAAACATTTAAAACACATCTCACAAATTAAATAATTAAAACATTTAAAATACATGTCACAAATTAAATTAAAATAAATTAAAATTAAACTTAAATTAAATTAATTTAAATCACATTCACAAATTAAATCACCTTCCTTAATTAAATTAAATCTCTTTCCTAAAATACATAAATCACTTCCCCAAATTAAAAGATTTCCTTATCACATTTTAATTTAAAAATATCTCTCAAATATTACACAATCTCCCTTTCCTACCCAAATAAGGTAAACCCCCTCCCTTGCCTATAAAAATAACCCCTCTCCACACATTCAAACCCTGGCCGGCTCATTCTCACGAAAACACAGAAAATAATCTAAAGCACCTTCACGCCTCTATCCACTCTCTCGGCCAAAGGGAACCACAAACCCTAACACTAAACAGCCCTCATCCACGTCCTCACACTCACGCAACAACTATCACCCACTCACGCCAATTGCCCTTCCAGCCAGCAGCCCACTCATCACTTCAACCCTTCCCCCTTGCCCTTCACGCTGCCTCACAAGCACACCACACTTGCCTTCACACCTCGCCTTTGACCTGCCATTATCGCACCACTAACCTACCTCACATAAAGCCACCTTGCACTCTCACGTGAAGCCCATCGAACCGTTCCTTGGACCTGCGCACTCACCGTATCAAACAAACCAAGCTTCATGTAAACTACCCATTAGCCTGCCAATAAACGCCCCTTGCCTTTACTCACCTAGCTCACACATGCAAGAAGCCCTTCAACGCCAGCCCCTTCACCCATTCACAACTAACGCCACAAAGCCCACTCACGTCCTCACACCTTGCCCTCAACTCACGCAAGCTACGTTTCTCACACACTATCTCGCCTCCAGTCAATCACGCCTCATGACCTCACGCTAAAGCCGCCACATGCCCACTGCCTCCTAAATAAATTGCTCACTTTACTACCACAAATTCCCCCCAAACAGCCCTAAAACTTCACTAAAAAACAGTCCACAAACTGCCCCCAAAGCAGTGACAAAACACAGCCCCAATACCCTTAAAGAACTATCAAAAACAGTCCCCTAATTACCAAAAACAGTGACCCAAAAAAACAACAAAAACAGCAGCGAAACGGAGTGAAAACAACAGCCTAAAATAGCGAAACAGCGAGGAAAAACATTGGATTAGTGAACCAGAAAGGTTGCGGAAGATCAACCCTTCCGACGGCCGTGTAACGCCCTTTCTTGAGACGACAAAAGAGGTTAGACCTGAGGGCACCTTTTCACTCATATCTTTCGTTTTAATTTATTTATTTTTAGAATATTATTGCATGAGAGTCGTTTGGAGCATGATATGATTGTTGGATGAGCGGGATATGTGTTCCCTTTTGTGGTATATCGGATGGAAACCCGGACGTAAATTCCGTAGCCGATTTCGAATGGACGGTATTGCGGTCTGCACTCGGGATACAACGCCACGTACCACTTAAGATACATATATCTCGTCTCATCCAAAATTTGTATTTGAGCATGTCATAGTTTCTAGGCCGTTTATTTATTATTTTAAGCATGATTTAATTTAGTCTTGAAAGTATGATTGTGTTATTTAGGCATGTTGTTTCTTCATTCTTTATGCATGATGTTTCGTTTAGTTTATGTTTATGTTTAATTAGTTATTTGTTTACTTTGGTTTAATGGTTCAATATGCTCATTGTGTTATATTGCGTGGAGTTATTTGGATGAAATCATGTTAGATCTAAGTACCCTTGAGCATGATTATTGAGTAGACTCGGTTGATTAATTGCACAAATCATATCATCACAAGTGACATAAGTAAGGGACCATTCTGAACCCAACGGTTTGAGGTATTCCCTTGCGAGGGCTGAGTGCGACCTTAAATCTTTGTCCCGGTTCACACCGGGTGGCGACTCTATGTTATTTCGTACTCCCAACTAGGCTGCGAGCCTAGAACAGCGTCGTCAGTTTCTGTTATCTACAGTCTGGCGACTCCACTGGGGATCTAGAGAATTGGCCTCGAAATCATGTCTTGTGATGTGTATGATTTGTGCTTTAGTTAACCGTGATTACCGTGGGTTGAAAAGGGTTTAATCAAAGGCATTATTAAAGCTAGGTGAAGATTTGGTGTTTTCCTTCATTCAATATCCTTCGGGGAAAAGCTGTGAAAACACCTAGATAATCATTATCCGTGGCTCGTTGTGATGGATTAATCTGGAGGACTCGTTGTTTATTCCTGACACCAAGCGATAAGAGCCTAAGGGGCTTGGGTACTTAAGAGAGCCTTGCTCCACCCTCCCTCTGGGGAATATACAACTGGAAATCCATTTGACAGTCAGTCACACACCATAACTCGTTGGCACGTACCTTTGGGTATAAAAAAGGTGCGCTCACTTGGTCGCTCGGACCCTTGAGTGTGGAGACCTAGTTGTGGGCAATCCTTTGTCAACGAGAGCCTTTTTTCTATACCCTGTAAACCCGCGTGTGAACTGTAGTTATAGGATCAGTAGAGACTATTCCTTTATGTTTTGGACCATTGTCATCTGGATTCAGTTGGACTTGTTGTCATAAGGTATGGGCTTGTTGGGCCATTTAAACTGGGACGAGTCTGTGCTTTATGGCAATCGGGCCAAAAGTTTCTAAAATGCTGATGGGCCAACTAGTGTAAAATTCTTATGACTTATATATTCCATACATCGCACGTATCTCATGCATCTCATGCATTCACGCATCATGTTAACCCCCGTGTCTTAAAAGCCATCATAGATATCTGTTGGGTTAGGAAAAAGAAGACTTGTCAAATAAAAGTTTAGCAAACATGGATATCGTGGAAAAGGAAACCAGTGAACAGAAAATTTTACTGCAATGATAGAAAGACCATTGGGGGGCCTTCAGAAAAAAAAAAGAAGAAAAAAAAAATTTGTTTGTTTTTAGTCTTTGATAGTTAGACATAAGTTCGATGATGAAATCGTTTGCTTTAGGGTGAAATCTTAGAAACGATAAACCTTTGACGTGCTTTTATCTGATGCTTTGAGTAATTGATCTATGTTAGACTCGTAAGCACTTGATTATGGTTCTTAGCAGTGAAAACCTGAGTAGTTAGCAAAATGACTAGTTAAAGAAATTGTAGGTCGGTGAATGACCGTTTGCCTAGATGTCTATCTTGATTTGCTTATGTTATGATGTGTGGTATGGTTGAAAATGAAAGAAAAGTCTCTAAAGAAAAGAATTGAACCACCTATAACCGATAAGCGTGAAGCTACCCATGGGCGAGTATTAGGACCACCATGAGAAGAAATGCTACCTTAAAGGGTAGGTGTGTTGAAAAAAAAAAGGAAAAAAAAAAGAGAAAAAAAAAAAGAAAAAAAAAAGTTCAAAATGAAAAGAAAAAAGAAAGAGACAAAAGAGAAATAAAACCTTACCTCATGGAGCACATAAAAGCAACTCCAGGCATAATTGAGACATCTAGGTTGGTTTGACCCATCGACCACAATTTTTGAAACAAAATCATTGAGTTAGTTTACCTGGGGATGAATCTGCAAAGGAACATTTGCACACACACACTTTGAGTCTGGTTTATATCATTTATTGCACACACACCCATCTGAAAGTTTTGAAGGTTCTCTGGTTTCATTACTGAGCATTCTTTGAGGACAGTGATATGTATTGTGACTATTTCGTAGCATGTGATATAGCATGATGATATGGAAGGCCCCACCATGTGGTTCATCTTGACCAAATACAAACAGCGGAGAGCAGAAAGCTAAACCAAGACTGTGGGCGACCAGTCTACCACATCGTGAATTAGGGACATAACAAGATATTGAGTCATGAGACCAGAGAGAAGATTAAGCAATCACCTGGAAAACTGGCGGAAGACCTAACCCAACGGAATAGGAAATTCATTCATGCATGCATGCATACACGTAACGTATTTTGCATTCTTTTTGTGTTTGTTTCTTTTTGTATTCACAGGTTTCAAAGAAGAAAAAGAGAAAGCAACAAAGACAAGCCAACCAGAATCAGAAACATATTGGTAGCAGTTTTGGGGATGAGTCTCAGGGTTGAGGCCTATATCAGTATCAGTTTGGGGAGAGGCCCATATCAGTATCAGTTTTGGGGATGAGTCCCAGGGATGAGGCCCACATTGGCATCAGTATCAATTTTGGGGATGAGTCCCAGGGTCGAGGCCCACATCGGCATCAGTTTGGGGTGTGGCCCATGTCATTATCAGTTTGGGGGCAAGGCCCACATCAGTATTAGTTTGGGGATGCGTCCCAGGGTCGAGGCCCACTTTTTTTTAGCGTTATTGGGATGCGTCCCAGGGTCGAGGCCCATATTTTTTTAGCGGTATTGGGATGCGTCCCAGGGTCGAGGCCCCCGTACTCGGTTGCAGCTATTGGGATGCGTCCCAGGATCGAGGTCCACTGCATCATCATTTTCGGGATGCGTCCCAGGGTCGAGGCCCACATTTTGTCAGCGGTATTGGGATGCGCCCCAGGGTCGAGGCCTCCGTTGTCGGTTGCAGTTATTGGGATGCGTCCCAGGGTCGAGGCCCCGTTGTCGGTTGCAGTTATTGGGATGCGTCCTAGGTTCGAGGCCCACTGCATCATTAGTTTTGGAATGAATCTAAGGGTCGAGGCCCACGTCGTCAGAATTTGGAATGAATCCAGGGAATGAATCCTAGTGCCGAGGCCCACATCGTCAGAATTTGGAATAAATCCAGGGAATGAATCCCAGGGCCGAGGCCCACGTCTTCAGAATTTGGAATGAATCCAGGGAATGAATCCCAAGGCCGAGGCCCACGTCGTCACAATTTGGAATCAATCCAGGGAATGAATCCCATGGCCGAGGCCCACGTCGTCAGAATTTGGAATGAATCCCAGGGACGAGACCCACATCAGCATCAGTCTGGGGGCGAGGCCCATATCAGTATCAGTTTGAGGGCGAGGCCCACTTTGTCAGTGGTATTGGGTCGAGGTGCCCCCATTGTCGATTGCAGTTCCGGGATGCGTCCCAGGGTCGAGGGCCCACTACATCATCAGTTTGAGGGTGAGGCCCACATTGTCAGCGGTGTCGGGATGCGTCCCAGGGTCGAGGGCCCACTGCATCATCAGTTGTAGTTCCGGGATGCGTCCTAGGGTCAAGGACCCACTACATCATCAGTTTGAGGGCGAGGCCCGTATTGTCATCAGTATTGGGATGCCTCCCAGGGTCGAGGTGCCCCCGTTGTCGGTTGCAGTTCCGGGATGCGTCCTAGGGTCGAGGGCCCACTACATCAACAGTTGTAGTTCCGGGATGCGTCCTTGGGTCGAGGACCAACTACATCATTACTTTTAGGATGTGTTTCAGGGTCGAGGGCCCACACATCAATTGCAGTTTTGGGATGCGTCCCAGGGTCGAGGGCCCACTGCATCATCATCACTCTGGGTATGGAGATATCAGTTTCAGTTTTTCCGAGTATGGCACTCCAGGTATGGAGATAACATATCAGCTTTGCCGAGTATGGCACTATGGGTATGGAGACACAGCATCAGTTTTGCCAGGTATGGCATTGTGGACTATGTGGATTATGTGGACTATCGAGGACTACCGTGGATTATGTGGACTACCGTGGACTACCGAGGAGTATGTGGATTATGTGGACTACCGAGGACTACCGTGGATTATGTGGACTACCGTGGACTGCCATGGAGTATGTGGACTATGTGGACTACCGTGGAGTATGTGGACTACCGTGGACTACCGAGGAGTATGTGGACTATGTGGACTACCGTGGACTACCGTGGAGTATTTGGACTATATGGACTACCGAGGAGTATGTGGACTATGTGGACTACCGAGGAGTATGTGGACTATGTGGACTACCGTGGACTACCGTGGAGTATGTGGACTACCGCGACACCCTAGGTACGAGGTTTAGCACGCCAAGTTTAGCACTGTGGACTACCGCAACACCCTAGGTACGGGGTTTAGCACGCCAAGTTTGACACTGTGGACTACCGCAACACCCTAGATACGGGGTTTAGCATGCCAAGTTTGGCACTGTGGACTACCGCGACACCCTAGGTACGGGGTTTAGCACTATCAACTCAGCACAGCAGGCAGACCCGGTGACAGCTGGCGAGCCAGGTAAGTAAAAATTCATTGCACGTACTTTGATAGGATTGTCATTGTCACACACTGCACAAGTCCCATCAAAGTGGGGGCGACTGTAGGCATTGCATTTTTGCATATTAGCCCGACTGTAGAATTTGTTGTGAATGAGATTGAGAGTGTGAACTTAATTAGGAATCTCATTGGGAAGGAGAGTGCAATAAAATTAGATTTTGCGGAAGAGTATGGGCAAGAGGGAACAGTACACAAGCATTATTGTACTAACATTGACACTTTTCTTTCATGTGTTTTTTTCATTGTTCCAGAATAATCGTCCAGTTGATTTTCTCATTACTATCTATGATTCGGGCACGGATTCGAGGACGAATCCTTTTCAAGAGAGGGAGAATGATGTGATTCTAGCAACACCTGATTCGATCCAGAGTACAATAGATCCAATCCATGTACCGGTTGGACCAATTACAATACACAGAGCTCAGACGATCAAGGACGCTATGGCAGGCCTGGCCCAACGCCATGTAGCTTAATTGAACAAGCACGTTCGAGACCTATTGGACTTCAAGGAAGAAGGTTCAAGAGTTATACACTTGACCCAAGTCATCGAGGAGCAGCATGGATCGTTTTCAGTTATTTAGGCTTATTTATTATTTATTTGCTTATATGGAACCAACGTGAATGTCTGTTTTTATTTATTTTTTGGGTTAGTTTATTTTATTTATTTATGGGTTCAAAATGGGCTAGAAATTAGGAATTATGGGCTTTTAGTTGGTAATGGGTAGTTTAGGGCTATATTAGTCTTTTTAGCTCTCTTAGGGTTTGAGTATGTTACTATTTAAACTCAAAAACACCTCTTAATGAAGGACCCAATTTTTAGTGCGTGAATAGTAATTTTTCTTGAGATTAATAAAATTTTATCATCGTTCAGTGATTGAACAAAGACTTATCAAAGGATTGGCATCCTTTGTGGAGTCCAATTTGCTGGCAAAATTCATCTGAGGCTATCTCCAAGGGTTTTCAAGGACAGGTTCTTTGGGGGTCTACGGGATCTTGGATCGAATTTCGTCTATTCGTATCCGGTTTCGTATCAGCCTTTGTCCCTGTAACTTTTCAAACACCTTCGACAAAGGTCTACCAAGGTTGGAGAATTGCCTATTTCTGATGGCAGCGACTTCGGCAGTAGTGGGCTTGGTTTCGAAAGGCCCCCAAAAGTTCTCTTATTCTGGCCATAAAACTTTCTATTCTCAGCCTCTTCCTCCTTAATATCCATAACAGTCTCTCTCAACTGTCAAAAATAAGTGATCATCGAAGTCATCCTCCTCAGCTTACCATAAATAGAGGGCTTGATGATCATCTTGATTTGGTCTTTCTCTGAAGTCCGAGTCTGCATTTTTAGGAGCTGGCTTCTCCAGCGGTCTACATACTTCTTGAAGCTTTCCTCCGGCTTCTGCTTAGTGTTCTCCAAATCTTAGAGTGACAAATCAATCTCCAAGTCCGTAACATACTGCTTCAGAAAAGCATTTGCTAATTCCCTCCAATCTTCCTTAACCTTTTTCTCAAGACCGTGATACCACACCACGGGAGCCCCCTCGAGTGACATCCCAAACATCCTTTGGACTTGGCGTTGTGACAAGCCCACTGAACTCATAACTAAAACATATTGTCGAAGATGGACCCTCGGGTCCCCATTCCCATTGAACTTGGCCATATCAGGCATCTTGAACTGAGCTGGCAATTGTTCTTCAAAAGTCATTGCTTCATAATCTAACAACTCTTCATGTTTACCCCTCATTTTGCGAGTAACCGTTTCTACCTGATCCCGGAGATTCTGAAATTCTGCCTGAGACCCAATCATTCTTCATGTCGCATATTCTGCCATGTCATCCTCAAAAGTGGGGATATCATCCCCCAACCCATTCGGAGGCTCCTCACGCCTTACATTCTCAGAATTTCCCCCAGCACGGGGCACATCCATATTAGCCACAGCAGCAGTCAAGGCTTGTAACTGTTCAGTAATCTTGGTGAGACTGTTCTCAAACTGTTCCATACGGGATGTTTCATTCTCTGATTCGCTCATGTTTGTTATCGGCCTTTTAACAAGTCTTCCTTTTTCACTAACCCAACGAATATCTATGATGGCTCTTAAGACACAAGAGAGTTAACATGATGTGTGTATGCATGAGATGCATGAGATACGCGCGATGTGTGGAACATATAATTCGGCCCATTTTCATTTTAAAGCTTTCAATCATACTACTGCTTTACACTTTTGCGATAACATAGCTAAACAACTTCAAATGATAAGAAGCCCAAACACAAAATGGCCCATCGGCATTTTAGAAGCTTTTGGCCCAATTGCCATAAAGCACGGACTCGTCCCAGTTTAAATGGCCCAACAAGTTCGCATTTCTGACAAGAAGTCCAACTGCATCCAAATGAGGATGGTCCACAAGCACAAGGAAATAGTTGCTATAGGCCATACAACTCCGGTCTACATATGGGTTTGCGGGAGTGTAGACAAAGACTCTCGCTGGCGAAGGATTGCTCACAACTAGGTCTCCCCACTCAAGGGTCTGAGTGACCAAGTAAGCGCACCTTTTTTATACCATACGGTACGTGCCAATGAGTTATGGTGTGTGACTGGCTGTCAAATAGATTTCCCGTTGTAGATTCCCCAGAGGGAAGGCGGAGCAAACTCTCTTAAAAACCCAAGCCTCTTAGGCTCTTATCACTTGGTGACAGGAATAAACAATGAGTCCTCCAAATTATTCCATCACAATAGGCTACAAGTAAATGATTATCTATGTGCCTTCACAGCTTTTCCTTATAGAAAGGTAGTTAATGAAGGAAGACACCAAACCATTACCTAGCTCAAAAAGTGCCTTGGATTAAACCCCTTTCAACCCACGGTAAACACGGTTAATTAAAACACAAATCATAATCACTACAAGACATTATTTCGGGGCCAATTCTCTATCCCCAGTGGAGTCGCCAGACTGTGGGACACAGAAACTGGGCGACGCATGCTGTTCTAGGCTCGCGGCCTAGTTGGGAGTACGGAGTAGCCCGCGGGGGACTAAACTGGAGAATAATGGAGTCGCCACCCTGTGTGAACCTAGGAAAATGATTTAAGGCCGCACTCAGCCCTCGCAAGGGAATACCTCAAACCGTTGGGTTCGGAATGGTCCCTTACTTATGCCACTTGCAATGAAGTGATTTGTGCAATAATCTAACCAAGCCTAAGCAACATATATTTACAAGGATGATTTACTCCTAAGTTCACATGCATGAAAGTAATTATCATAACGGCAAACATACAATAGCACACGGCAATCTCATGAACATATTTCGATCATATAATGCGGAAAACAAAGAACAACCTAAACATAATGCAAATTCCAAACGCAAAATAAATGACTAATCATGCTTGAAAAGGAACAACTAAATAGGCTAAATCATATTTAAGAACCAAGTAACATACTAACGGCCTAATTATGCTTGAATACCATCTCATGAACACATCAAATAGATAAATGCAGGAATACAAATAGTATGATTGATTACATGATACAAGAGAGATCACCTAAGAAACAATTATGCATGACATGTGATGAAAAGGACTCAGTTCAGTGTATGCGCATTCGTGTAGCGTTCGAAAATGCGTTCGAACGGTAAACATAAGGTACTCGTTCGTATGGTATTTGATAACACGTTCGAACGAGACAATACCTGATGAAACAAAATACATGCACGTTCGAGTAGCGTTCGTAAATGCGTTCGAACGATAAACAGAAGGTTCGCGTTCGTATAACGTTTGAGAACGCGTTCGAACGGGACCAGACCTGATGCATGATAAAACAAAGGAAATATGTGCGTGTTCGAGTAGCGTTTGTAAACGCGTTCGAACGGGAAATAGAAGGTTCACGTTCGTGTAGCGCTCGAGAATGCATTCGAACGGGACAGGACCTGATGCATGATAGACGACACAAACACATACACAGATGCACAATGTAGGATTTCATGTGCCCGATTGAACTCATTCCCATTCAATCGAGCATACCTCATCCGGTGCGGCAAAACATCGTGGTAAAGGTAGCCTTTGGGCATTTTCCCTCGGATAGAGGACCTTTAATCCACCCTAGTTAGCCCATGCGCATCACATCACAATGCATATAAAAAATAAAGACGACAATATCGGACTTTGTATACCCGATTGAACACATCTTATATTCAACCGAATATACATCATCCGGCACGGCAAAGCATCGTGGTAAAGGATTTTAACCCCTCTAAATGGAGGACCTTTAATCCAACTTACTAAGCCCATGCGCTAATAACATAATGCTTACAAAAATTAAAGACAACAATATCGGACTTTGTATACCTAATTGAACACATCTTACATTCAATCGAATATACATCATCCGGCACGGCAAACATCGTGGTAAAGGATTTTAACCCCTCGAAATGGAGGAGCTTTAATCCAACTTACTAAGCCCATGCGCTTTATCTCATCATTACACAAACAAATAACATACAGAAATTAAATAACGGATGATAAACAAACAAGACAAAATGAATCAAAATATGTGCCGTTTGCTCGAGTGGTACGTGGAGTTGTATCCCAAGTACAGACCGCATTACCGTCCATTCGGATTCTGCTACGGAATTTATGTCTGGGTTTCTATCCTATATACCACAAGTGATGACACATTTTCCCATCAACTCAAAGGCCACAACATGCATCCACAAGCGACTCTCATGCGAAGAAAACAAATAAAACAATTGAAAGACGAATGAAAATAAATAAGAAAAGTGCCCTCAGGTCTAATCGTTTAAAATCGTCTCTCTGAAGTACGGTACACGGTCGTCGGAAGGATTGATGCTCCGCAACTCCTCTGGTTCACTGGTCCACTGCTCTCGTTCGTTGTCTCACTATTTTGAGTCGTCGTTCCCCCTGTTCTGCTGCTGTTTTTACTGTATTTCACTGCTGTTTCAGTGACATTTTCTGGTCACTATTTCAGGTATTTTAGGCAACTGTTTTGAGGTATTTGGGCTGCTGTTTCGGTGATGTTAGGGGCTGTATGGGATGTGTTTTGGTCTCGGAAATGGGGGCTGTTTTTTCGGTGGTTTGTGCGGCAATGGAGATGGTGTCTTGGGCTATGGTTTTACGCCAATGGGAGGGGAATTCGGGGTGATGTTCTCAGCAATGTGTAGAGAGCGGAAGAGAATTTTCTTTGTTGCTTCTTGCTTAGGGTTAGGTGTGAATGCTAGAGCTTTTATTCTCTTGTGTATGCGTGAATTGGAGAGCCGGGGAAGTGTTGGAATTTGGTTTCTTTTATAGACAAAGGCTAGGGTTTCTCCTTGTTTGAAAATGAAGGAATCAGTTAGTGTTTTACAAGGAAAGTCTAATATTTGATTGGGGGACATGTCTTGGCTAGATTAGGAATATGATATACTTAATTTGTTTGATTTAGGCATGAGATTTGTTTAGTTAGGAATATAATATACTTGATTGATTTTAATTAGGCATGATTTTATTTGATATTTATTTTAATTTGGTATAGGATTTTTAGATATTATTTAATTCCCCATGTGTTAAATATGCATTTTATTAATTTGGATATGTTTTATGGGCTTTGGTGGGCTAATTGGGCTTAGGTGTAAGGCTAGCAGCAAAACCAAAAGTACCGACACTGTTCGAACGCTGATTAGAACGCTAAACGAACGCCCGTAATCTGCTTGACGTTCGAACGTGTTAACGAACGCAGCACGAACGAAAGCAGTGAACATGTAAATTGAATCTTTTGACATACTTATTCTGAATTCCCCCTTCCGACGTCCGTTTCCCGCGACTTCCGTGACTTAAAAGGTAGTGTCTCCAAATGAGACTCATCATAGGGACTTACATGCAAAAATACAGTGCCTACAAGTACTCAGCTACTTATTATAATAATATGAAATATTTTTGATCATGCTCAAGAACACACGCATGCATATGATATAAACACCAAAACATAACAAGTACTTGCGTGAAAAAATAATTATGCAAGGAGTTAAGGCTTAAGACCTTATTTTATAAGCGGGACACGGCCAAAGAAATATCTTCTCATATTACACTAAGTCGATAAAATAGATGTTCAAACCTAACACCACTAGGACCTGAAAATAAGCAAAATTGGTTGCATGCTATATTATACCCCCTAAATATGATCTCTTAAATAAACTCTTTCAAGTGAATGGTTTTTGCCATTATCTTTTAAATTTGGCCCATTAAATCCTTTTACACTCAATACTCATTTAAACTATTTTTTTTCCTTTTATAAGGGGATAACATAAGGTCAACTAGTCAAATGTAACATTATTTAGTGATATAAGTAAGACAGAGATTAGACTGACAGTCCAAAAATTCATACATGCGACCAAGCCTCAAGATATAAGAACGTGTATGTGAAATGAAAACACAAGATATACTAAGGGTTTCTATCACACACACTCGTTCACATAGAGCATCAAGAAAAATAAAAGGCTTATTACACATGCATAACGTTATATCCTAAATACCATGACCACATGCACATATTTTTACATGCTCTTTCAAGCCAGAAAATCTTTTTGGTCATTTTCATTTTATTTTTTGTATTTTTCTTTTAACAACAAATAAGAAAAGACACAACATGACTTGTTATTATCCAATGGTACATGAAGTTGTAGTCCCGAGTGCAGATCATACTACCATCCCAAGTACAGATATTTGAGTCCTAGCATCTTCAAGTTCTTTTTTTAAGCACTTGACTCTATCTACTAACTCTATATTCCTCCCCTCGAGGTCATCAATAACAGTAAAACTCATGTCAAGCTTGGCTTGAACTTCATCATTTTCTAGTTCCATTTCTCTCAGCCACTTATTGATCTCAACATTTGTCTTCTTAAAAGCTAAGCTCTCATTAAACAATTTGGTATACACTACCTGAAGATCATCCTCATCTATAGAATCATCATGAGAGAATTCTGAACTAGCATCTACATCACTAATGTTATCCTCTCTTTCATCAGTCACACTAGCAGTAAAAGTCATAAAATTGTTCTTATCCCTCGGAGACTCATCAGAACTATAGTCACCTTCTGAATCACTATATGAGACCGCTTTATCCGTTTTGCCCTTAGACTTTAGGTATGTGGGACACTCGGACCTAATATACCCAAAACCTTCACACTCATGGCATTGAATAGCTCGAGGTTTTCTATCCATCTCCACTCTAGACTCTCTCTTACGGCGTCTACTCTTTCTAGGTTTCTCATCCCTACTTCTACTAGTGCCACGGCCATTATTTCTTCAACTTAAAAAATTTCTTGAACTTTTTCACGAACATGGTCATATATGCATCTGTAAGTGCATCATCTTCATCAGCACCAGATGAATCATGGGTAACTTCCTTCAAGATTTTCATAGTGTATTCTTGGGCTTTCTATAACCAAGAATTTTGAACTCATACACCTGAAAGTTTCCTACGAGGTCCTCTAATTTTAGGTTATCTAAGTCTTTTATTTCCTTAATGGAAGTAACCTTAGGTAAAAATCTTTCAGGCACGGATCTAAGAATTTTTCTCACTATCTTATTTGTAGGAATAGTCTCACTTAGGTTAAATGTTGAATTAACAATATCATTAATCTTAGCATAAAACTGGTCAAACGTTTCTTCCCCTTTTATCGTAACTGATTCTAACCTTATAGCAAGCTCTTGGAGTCTATTATTTCAAACGGACAATATGCCCTCATGTATAGTCTAAAGGATGTCTCATACATTATTGTCTTTCTCACATATAGATATTCTCCTAAACTCTGTGGAGGAAACGGTAGTATAAATTAATAGCCTTGTTGTTCCTATTGTTCACTTCAAACTCTTCTCTTGTTCAAGTCAGTTTATCTTTAGGGGAAGAGACCCCATCAACGGTGACCATGAGAGGTTTCCACCTACATTCTACTGACATCCACACCCTCACATCTAAGGATTTAAGGAACGCTCTCATGCGAACCTTCCAATGAGGATACTCAGTTCCATCAAAGAAATGAGGATAATTCAAAAGTTGGCTTCTATCTATAATGAAGGGTCAATGATCGAGTTCACACTCTGATACCAATTGAAAATTCAATTTTTGTCTTAAGATTTTTACCCAATGTAGAATATTACACTATCTAAGACAAGTCAAAGGTATAAAAACTATGGTTTTAATCAACAAGCACCCTTAATTATAAGCAGATGTAAAATAAAATAAATATCAAGATAATAAAGAGAATCACACAATAAATTTTATTGACGTGGTGGAAAACCCGTTCGAATAAAAAATCACTCCGGGTATAGGCTACCACCCTAATCCACTATAATCGAGTAAACTTAGAATGATGGTATAAGACCTATGGTGACAACTTCACCGACTCGAATACCTCTAGACTGTAATAACTTGAACAGCTCCTCGAGCCCACACCAATCAGCCTTCTTTAGAACCTCTGAAGTCTCTGAGTGGATCAACTTGCGTACTCGTAATGCTAGAACACTAACTACCAATCTTCCTCCTTTAGAACTCTGAAAAGGTTGTGTTTTTGTGCTGATGGTTACCAAAGAACAATCTTACCAAAGCGAAGAAAACAATGAAATCAATAAAGTCTTCAAGGTTGATTGTCAAGAAGGAAGAAACAAAGTATATGGTGGCTCTCAAAATAGTGTTTCTTCACCTGGGTAAAGTGAATAAGTGTTTGTTTAAATAGGTATGGCAAAAATAGGCTTTTTCTTGTGCAAAACTGGCTCAAACCGAGCCGAAATAACCTAATTATGCACGAACATTTGAACGCCCCTCAAATGCGCCTCAAACATAAAATATAATTACCGAATAAATTATTCAATATCCCATATGAATAATTCATTTATATTTCACCTAAATATATTTATTCGATATCAAATAACAACATAAATATGTTTAGAAACACCATGAAATATTTACGAAATTGTTTTTCCGTAAAATAGCATAAAACATGTTTTTGTCTGAATCGACCAACCAATTCACACGGGGGCTGCCTAGGTCAGCCCTAATAGTACTTTGGCAGTTCATTAGCTGCCCGAACAGTGACCAATTCACTATTTGGACAGCGGACACCCGGTAAGCCCAAAACTCATACGGTAACGCCGTTTTTCACCATTCTTGCGTATTTTCACTCTGAAATAATTTCCAGCAATTATTCCAATACTCAAAACACATCCAATACATTTAAATAACATAATTTTCATTACCAAAATTCCATAATTTTCAGATCTGATCTGGGTACAAAAATTATCATTTTTCATGCTTTAAATCCATTTTTCTCAACATTAATCATATTAGTATTTACACCAATTAAAGCCACCACCAATGAAGAACTCAAGAAAAATTCTATGAGTTAAAAGAGTGGTCATAACACTCTAGAATGGCAATAAGTCATCATATGATAAAATTGAACTAATATTACTCAATCATAACATGCATCTCGCCTCTCAATTCATTCTCCAAATCAAAAGCCCCAAAATTTTAGAAAGAAAGAAACCCTAGAACAATTCTAGATACTCAAGAACAATTAACAAATTTTCTAAGCATAAAAATATTAAAGATTACCTCAAAATCTCCTAATTTCTTTAAGCTTTCTTCTTGATTTGATCACTTTCTCTCATGTTTCTCTCAAGAAATATTTTTGGGAGCTTCCAATGGACAGGATTTCGACCATGGAGGAGTTATGAAAGAGGAAAAATAATTTTTCATTTTATATGCAAGGCTTGCACGAAATTAGGGGGAGGGACAATTTGGTCATTTATAATTCCTTTAATCAAATTAAAGAATTCAAATCCAATTTGATAATATTTATCTTAAATGCAAATAAGTCAAACTTTTACACTATAATCATTTCTTAATAAAAATATCACCTTAGATATTTATATTTTAATTACTTTAATTGTTTAATAATTAAATAATTACTTAAATACAAATATCTAAATATATGTATCATATTTACTTTAAATAATCAGAATATATATATTTATGATATATGCCAAATTTCTTACTTGACAATGAATTAATTTTTATTTAATTAAAATCATATATTAAATACAAATACATATTAATCAGGAAATGACTGAAATGCCCCTTATGCATGTATTTTTCGTTTTACCCTTAAACGAATTGAATTAACTCATTTAATCTGATAAAGTATTATGGATAATATGTATTATTCATAACGCATTGCCCAAGTCCTCAACGAGTACACTTCATATTGATGGACTCTTTAAGTTTAGATTTATCCGTTACGAAATCAAATTTTATGTCTATAATTCTGTTGGAATTTGCTAAGAATCCCAAGATCATATCAAGCAATGAAAATACAAAGTGAATACATCGAAGAAGTTGCGAAATACTTACATCGATCGGTTGAGGCGATACGGTGAAGATCAAAACTTTTTAAGCCTTTTGAAGTCCTCCAAGGCTCACGGTAATGAGTGTTTTTTATCTCCAAAAATCTGTCCAAGCTCCAAGCTTCTCAAATGGTATTCCAAGCTCACGAGTGGGTTTCCCTATCAACTTCGAAAGAATCCGATGTGTGCTAGCACTTTTGATTTTTGCCACAAAAATCATCACATTTCTTCTTGCCATTTCTCGGTCAAACCAGAAGAGAAAACAACAGCCCTTTTGGGCGTTAAGATGGAGAGAGGATAGGAGAGTGAGTGTGAGAGAGAGATGTGTTGGTTGGTGGCATATTTTTGTATCAAATACACTTAATGAATTTCTAAAATTCATTTACTTATTTTTGTTTTCCTAAAGTCAAGCATTAAAGCTTGCCAACTACCACCATCAATCATGAATAGTGACATAGAGTCAATCACTCAAAGTGAAAGACATCTATCACTTGATTGACGATTTATGTGACGCTTGATGTGACTTGCGGGCCGCACTTGAATTCGAAATGCGAGTGCACTCGCAAACACTCCTGGGCTCGGGTTCGCTAATTCCAAATTAACGAATTTTCCGTTGCGACGTAATTAAATGATTATGCCTAGCGAAATCACTATTCACTTCGCTAACGAATTAATTCTAAATTAAATCGTTTGCCCGAATTAAAATCCAATTTCAATTCCGCGTCGAAATCTAATTTCGTATAATATATCGAATATATTATTCTATCGATTAATTCCAAATTAATCGTTATCTCTCTTTAATTGATATTTTATCCCAGATAAAATATCTCCGTAATTAATCCCAGATTAATTTTCTCTCTCATATAATTAATCCCAGATTAATAAATTACGAGTCATACGTCATCGGTGAATCTTCGGGAAGTGACCCATGAGATCTCCGGATATGTTGGCAGTAAATTCGGTCGTCGGACTATCCGAACATGTAAGTACCTAGTACTACGTTTGTACCGATTTACAAGACAAGGTTGGCTTCTAGCAAAGCGCCATGCCAACCCAATTCTCCAGAAACATCCTTACAGGAATATATGATCTATATCAGGCGTAGTATACGTAGTATTGCGTATTTCGATCCAATATCTGATGTCACATGCTAGGCTTGGGGATGGAATTGTGTCTGCTCCGTACGAAACACATATCGGATCTCTGGTAACTAGTCTCTATAATCGGATAAACATGACCTAGTCATTTTATCCCGATGACTGCAGTACATAAGAGAACCAGTTTCGTATCCTACATGACCATCATCTCCACTATGACTAGAGTGATACTTCCGTCTTGACATCACACCCAATACACTACGATTCTCAATATACCCAGCAGAGGCGTACACAGAACCTGTTAAAGCCCTGGACGACCAAAACTAAAGTATATTGATTGTCGCAAGTATTAGCGGTGCAAGTCTCAGGTTAAGACCAAATACACCTACCCTGATTTCGGACTTCTATAGACACATAGTCATACTACCAATGGAATTCCGAGGGGACTATCCAGAGCGAAGTTGTTTTCCGTACCATCGGTAAAAAACAACCTCCTACTACACTTGCATGAGTATCATATACCCAAATATATGAGAACTATATCGTTATGCCCTCACAACGCGCACAAGTGTAATATTAGTCTTTTACGCATTATCGATGTCCAATCTCGATAATACTCTGACTAGGGATATTTAATGATTAATCCTTCGTGGATTGATACTGTCTCATAGCATCTTAATCCAGGAACTAATCATATGAACCTCCTATCATTTATACATCTTGGTGATCTAATCACAAATGATAAGAGAGCAATATCCTTTGTCACATAGTTAATTTGTACAACAACACCATGATCTGTACAAATAGTGACGCTATGGGTCATAACTGTCCAACAATCTCCCACTTGGCCTATAGCCAGTCACTCAAGTGTCCTACACCCGAACTATGTACGGTTCGCTCAAATTACTGAGAAAATACTTTCGTCAGCGGATTTTTATGATTATCATCTGATGCGATTTATTCGATCATCACATCGCCACGATGTATGATCTGAATGAATCAGATAAATATCGAAGTATATATCTGGATCATTGATGAGACCATTAATTCTTTAGCCTGCGTTGTAGCCTAGCTCAGCTACTAACATAACTATATCTAATCTAATTAGATTTATTATCAATCAATATGGCTTCTATTGCTGCCTCAGCTGCAGCAATATTCCACTTTTGTTATTTTTTCGATAACAGTATCTTGCTTGGAAGATTTCTAGCTCACTGTTCCATTATTCAAACTGTATAGTACTGTTGTTACGACTTATAGTCGTTATTATCGGTTAGGAAACTTGCAACGGTGAACCCAGTCACTTCAAGTTATCCTCCTCCATAGTATAAGACAGCATCATTAGATCTCTAAGATTCTAAAGTATGTTCTTAACATCAATCCAGTGACTATCACTTGGATTGGCCTGATTGTGGCTCCATATGCTCAAAGCGTATGAGACACCAGGTCGCGTACATTTTTTTTTCAATGTACGATTTCTCGGAGAGTGTCAACAACTTTAAATCTATCTTAGTAGATCTTTATTCCTAGAATAAAGGTTGTTTCTCCCAAAAATTCTACGGAGAATTTTTCATGAAAGCCAAGCTTTCACCGATTGTATTATGGGAATATCATTTCCAAGAAATGACATATTATCATTATTTTGGACTTCCACTGTCAGTGCGCTCCCGCTAACCTCCTTATATACACAAGAATCATTTTCGTTTTGAATTAAATCATACACCATTATGATGACATCAAAACGATAATTCCAAGAATCTAATGCTTGCTTCAATCCAAACATGGATCGAATAACCTGCAAACCTTGTTTGCTAGTTTTGGTACGACAAAACCGTTAGGATGTTATAAACATCCTCCAAAAGGTTTCCATTTCCGGAAAGTGATTTTGACGTTCAGCTGTCATATTTCATAAATGAAACATGCAGCATCAGCAAGCATTATCCAAATGGATTTACTGTGGCAACAGGTAAAAGGTTTCGTCGTAATCTACATAATGTTGATAACGATTCCTTTCCGCTACAAGCCTAGCTTTGTACGTTGGTATGTTTCCTTCCACGTATGTCTTCCTCGAAGACTTATAGTACCAATAGGCACAATGCCTTGTGGTACTTCAACTAGTATCCAAACTTGGTTGATATACATGGAATCCATTTCGAACATTATGGCACTTTGCCAAAATAGGGAGTCGATACCTTGTATCACTTCCTCATACGTAGTCAGTTCGTTTTCCTCAATAAGATTGACATCTTTATGAGGTGAGATCAGAAACCCATACCTCTCAGGTTGTTTTCTGACTCTCTCCGACTTACGCGGTTCTTATGTATTCGAAGATTATTGGTATAGTTTCATCCTTGATGAACTATTTGTGTTCCATTAAGATTCGGTGCCTGGAATAGTATTACTACGATTTTTCATCGAGTTTTACTATCCTCCCACTTACCAATGCATATAGGTATTCCTCTTAGGAAAAACTGCATGGCGAGCAACAATTACATTGTTCTCTTGTGAGTTGTATAAGTACTATACTTTGGTTTCCCTAGGATAACCTACAATTCGGCACTTATCCGATTTGGGTTCTAGTTTGGTATCATCCAAACTTATGCCTAGCGTTCCCAAATCTTCAAGAATGAGAAAACCCGGTTTCTTCCTGTTTATATCTAATATGAAGTCTGTCTAACAGATTTTATGTAACCTTATTCAAAATAAGTTCTGCACTGTTTATGCGTATCCGTTAAAGGAAACGGTAGCTCAGAGCGACTCATGATTAACCTTATCATGTCCAACAAAATTTGGTTTCTCCGTTCGGACACACCGTCAAATTGATGTGTTCCGGGAGGAGTCCTCATTGAAAGAATATTATACTCTTTCAAGTATATGAGAAATTTATTGCTTAAGTATTCTCATCATGGTCTAACCGTGATGGTTTTATACTTTAGCCGATCTGTTTGTCTATTTCGTGTCGAAACTCTAAAAGTTTCCGATTTGTGTTTCATAGGAAACATATAACCATAATGCGATGCCACATCCGTAAAGGTCACGAAACATTCATATCCACCTCTAGCCTAGCTAGACATGGGCCCACTTACGTCACTATGAACCAGGGCTAACAGATCGGTGGCATTTACACTTTTACCAACTAAATAGTATTTTAGGCATTTTGCCTAACAAACTAGATTCGTAGACTTTATTTGATTAGAATCAAATTTGTCCTAGTATCCACTCTTCAAAAGTGTGGATATAAGAGTCTTGTTAATTGTGTCCCAGACAACAATGCCACAATTAAGTTTCAACAGATTAATTCAGTTCGAGCTATTAGTTTGTCATGTTATACGTTTGAGATTTATTTATATTCAAAATATAAACACTATTATTCTCATCTAATGTGTTTATCTTAATATCATCTTTATAAAATAAAAGACTTTAGTGTTCTAGAATATAAAGGTATACCTGCAACGGGTTAAACTCTGATATAGAGATAATGTATCTAGTCAACCAGTTACATTTTAACAGTTTCCTAATTTAAGTACACACCCGAAAGGTAGTTCCTAAACTTAGGCATCTACGGTTAAAACAGCGACTTTCGTCCCGTTTTCAATTCGCAGATTAATCTCAACTGAAGTCAGTATCCTGCTCATAGCAGATTCTGCACACCAGTATATATTTATGTACCACATCCAGTATCTAAAATCCAATTTTAATACTAATTACGAACATGTTTATGACAAACATGGTTGAAGCCGGATCCTTGCCCCACTTCAATTCCTTCATGTCTGCCTTGTCCATATGGCAGTCACGCTTCCGTGTCCCCGTTTGCCACAGTTTAGGCAGACATTTTGGGATATGTCATTTATCTTCCCAGAAGATTATAATGATTTTGCATTTGCCCCTTTACACACCCCAGAAGCCTTTGGCCAAGCCTTGGCCTTCTGGAATGTCGAAGTAAGGTGCGTCTGGCGCTTCTTGCCTTATTGCAAACTTTGGCTTTGACTCCTTGAGTATAGCCATTAACTCTCCAAGAGTTTACTATTGCAATTTAGTACTTCAAAGATCTAAAATAGATCTATGAAGATCCTTCAATTTCATTATCATACTTTAAGGATCTAATCCTCAGTTCTGATTAAGAAATTAAGGAGTCTATTTGGCAAGCAAAACGGATTAAGCACTAAAGTTATCATTACATGAATATTCCAAATATCATGCTCTACTATTTGCTTAAGTCCGGGCTTAGGCCTAATATGTTATTTTATCAAATAAAGTAACTTATTAGTTTTCAGGACCATCCTGAAATTTTATTCCCAATTTGAAAATTAAAGTCGTTTAAATACATTTTCACCCAAGATTATGTTTTAAACACTAATCTTTCAATTTTATCTTGATTCTAATAGTCCAACTATTTAATCAACGATTTTAGGTACTATTTATTATAATGATTACTATAGTCCAACTATATAATCAACTATAATTTAATAGATTAAATTCAATTATATTGATTACTATAATCCAATTATAAAATCAAATATTAATTGAAATAGTTTGAATACAGTCCAACTGTTTTATTAAAACAACTATTAAATATTTGACGAATAATTTGATATGAGCGCGTATGGCAAGTTACTAAACAAATATTGCAAATTTAATACTTGCCTCCCACTATTTTTCGGCGAGCCTCTAACCCTCTGTTGAGTACTCGGGAAACCTTGTTTCCTAGTGGGCTAGGATCCCGTTAAATAACACACAATCTTGACTTTGGCCAATAAATTGTATGATAATTTACTAGGTAGATCTCTAAGATCAATTGGATCTCATCCAATTCCTAGATCCAGTAGGGGGACATCCAAGTCCGAAACATATATCTTATATATGCCAATATATCCAATATATTGCCTAACCTTTTTCCTCTGAATCAACTAAGCCTTGGCTTTGGCACAACAAACTTAGTGATCCCAGTTAAGCGGAACCCATTGACCATGGAAGCTTCATAATCAATGTCGATGGACAAGAAGTGGTCTTGACTTTGGCCAACAAACCACAACTTGGACAAGACACCAATATGGAACAAAGCCTTCATGATTCAAACACATCCTCGACGGACAAAGGTCTTGACTTTGGCCAACAAACCAATGCCAGTCTTAGATCTTGAGTAAGAATCACTCAATGGAAGGAAAAACGCTTAATATGATATGAGGGTTTTTCGCGTGCAAATTGGCAACCAATTTATTATCTTTGTTAAGGTCTCATCATCATACACCCTTAAACATGTATTCTAAACACATAATAAGGCGCGTAAAATAAAATAATAATGATATGCGGATGGATACTCAACACATTATTCCTAGAACAAATCTCTCACTTTCCTCTCTCCCGCTAGCACAAGTATATCTTCTACCCGTTACATAACACTTCTAAATAAACCTCATTTACATTTAGGGGAATAGGTGAGAAGAGAAATACAAAGAGTATGGAGGTAATAGGCTGGACACGTAGGTCCAATTAATAAATTCAAAATTTATTACAACAATTTCTAAAATTGCCCCACCCATCTAATATCCATCTGATATACATTATTCATGCATCGCAACCATGTATTCACACAAGCATGTTATCAATCAATCTAATCTAATTAATTAATCTAATAATTAATGACCATCCAATGTTCAAACAACGATTTGATTTTGCGCGAGTCAAACTCGTTTTGCGAATAAGTACTCAAAGTATGAATTCTTGAATTAAATTAAACTACAACATTAAACCCAATTTAATTTGTATTTAATACTAATTCATTATTTAATTCCAAATTAAATAATACACTTTATTAATAAACCTTTACGACTTAAATTCCAAGTTTAATTGTTACGGGTCTCAAAGCCCGATTAACATCCAATGTTAATTTAATTAAAGTCCAATGGGCTTTTAATTAATTTCTTAAGGCATGGACTTTTGGTCAACTTGGGTCAAACCTAAAGACTAAAGCCCATTTAAAGGAATCACCCTTATATGCCTAGAAACCAATGTAGGCCCATTAGGCCCAATTAAATATTAAAGGTCCATTAGTCATAATTGGACTTTATGGATATGGTTTTGGGCCCAATTGGATCCAACCAATTTAGCCTAAACCCATCTTGGTACAACCAAGCCCAATAAGCCCAATAACAACTTTTAAGCCCAATTTCCAAAATTAGCCTTTTTAATTAAATTACAAAAATTCCAAATTTCATATTTAATTAAACAAAGTATATTGCCATAATTAATTACCCAAATCAATATTTCTAAAACATCAATTAGCCTAATTAATCATGCTTATTAACATTAAATCATGTCCAACACAATTTAACAAAAATCAAACCCATTTTACATGCATTTCAAGTCTCGACAATTGAGGGCATTTTATGTCCAATTTTAAATCCAATCCAATTGAATCCAATTCAACATTAAATCATCATTCCCAATTGATTTCAAGTCATCCAATGAATCAAAAATCAAAAATTCCAAGACATTAGGGCAAGTCATCATTCGGCTAAGCCATGATTTTTGGGGAAAATTGTTCCAAACAACTTTTCATGAAATTGATCCAATCAAACTTCAATTAAACATCATTTAAGCATACTCAATCAAGCAATTTAACCAAATCATGCTCAAAATCAATTTACCCAATTTTAACCCTAAAATATTTTCATGCTCAACCTTGCTCTGATACCATTGTTGGAATTTGCTAAGCATCCCAAGATCATATCAAGCAATGAAAATACAAAGTGAATACATCGAAGAAGTTGCGGAATACTTACATCGATCGGTTGAGGCGATGCGGTGAAGAACAAAACTTTTTAAGCCATTTGAAGTCCTCCAAGGCTCACGGCAGTGAGTGTTTTTTATCTCCAAAAATCGGTCCAAGCTCCAAGCTTCTCAAATGGTATTCCAAGCCCACGGGTGGGTTTCCCTATCACCTTCGCAAGACTCCGATGTGTGCTAGCACTTTTGAATTTTGCCAAAAAAATCATCACATTTCTTCTTGCCATTTCTCGGTCAAACCAGAAGAGAAAACAACAGCCCTTTTGAGCGTGAAGATGGAGAGAGGAGAGGAGAGTGAGTGTGAGAGAGAGATGTGTTGGTTGGTGGAAGATGTTTGTATCAAATACACTTAATGAATTTCTAAAATTCATTTACTTATTTTTGCTTTCCAAAAGTCAAGCATTAAAGCTTGCCAACTACCACCATCAATCATTAATAGTGACATGGTGTCAATCACTCAAATTGAAAGACATCTATCACTTGATTGACGATTGATGTGACGCTTGATGTGACTTGCGGGCCGCACTTGAATTCGAAATGCGAGTGCGCTCGCAAACACTCCGGGGCTCGGGTTCGCTAATTCTAAATTAACGAATTTTCCGTTGCGACGTAATCAAATGATTATGCCTAGCGAAATCACTATTCATGTCGCTAACGAATTAATTCTAAATTAACTCGTTTGCCCGAATTAAAATCCAATTTCAATTCCGCGTCGAAATCCAATTTCGTATAATATATCGAATATATTATTCTATCGATTAATTCCAAATTAATCGTTATCTCTTTAATTGATATTTTATCCCAGATAAAATATCTTCGTAATTAATCCCAAATTAATTTTCTCTCACATCTAATTAATCTCAGATTAATAAAGTGCGAGTCATACGTCATCAATGAATCTTCGGGAAGCGACCCATGAGATCCCCGTAAATATTGGCAGTAAATCCGGTCGTCGGACTATCCGAACACGTAAGTACCTAGTACTATATTTGTATCGATTTACAAGACAAGGTTGGCTTCTAGCAAAGCGCCATGCCTACCCAATTCTCCAGAAATATCCTTACAGGAATATGTGATCTATATCAGGCGTAGTATACGTAGTATTGCGTATTTCAATCCAGTATCTGATGTCACATGCTAGGCCTGGGGCTGGAATTGTGTCTGCCCCGTACGAAGAACATATCGGATCTCTGGTAACTAGTCTCTATAATTGGATAAACATGACCTAGTCATTTTATCCCGATGATGCATTACATAAGAGAACCAGTTACGTATCTTACGTGACCATCATCTCCACTATGACTGGAGTGATACTTCCGTCTTGACATCACACCCAATACACTACGATTCTCAATATACCCAGCAGAGGCGTACACAGAACCTGTTAAAGCCCTGGACGACCAAAACCAAAGTATATTGATTGTCGCAAGTATTAGCGGTGCAAGTCTCAGGTTAAGACCAAATACACCTACCCTGATTTCGGACTTCCATAGACACATAGTCATACTACCAATGGAATTCCGAGGGGACTATCCAGAGCGAAGCTGTTTTCCGTACCATCGGTAAAACCCAACCTCCTACTACACTTGCATGAGTATCCTATACCCAAATATATGAGAACTATGTCGTTATGCCCTCACAACGCGCACAAGTGTAATACTAGTCTTTTACGCATTATCGATGTCCAATCTCGATAATACTCTGACTAGGGATATTTAATGATTAATCCTTCGTGTATTGATACTGTCTCATATCATCTCAATCCCAAAACTAATCATATGGACCTCCTATCATTTATACATCTTGGTGATCTAATCATAAATGATAAGAGAGCAATCTCCTTTGTCACATAGTTAATTTGTACAACAACACCATGATCTGTACAAATAGTGACGCTATGGGTCATAACTGTCCAACAAATTCACCCACTCATAAATTATGACGACCATAGATAATCTCGCTAAACTATGCAAGTCGAGGTCATTGCATACGTATAATCCCTTCGTCAAAGGCTATCAATATTATATCAGGTATATAGATAGGAACGTCAAATCCCTAAGATATAATATAGTTGACTTATAAATTTATGATCTCTAAATAACAATCAAAACTCGCTTCCGAAGTATACCACGACCATGGATTTACTAAATTGCAAATACGTACATGATATCTATGCCATGTTCACAGGACTAACGGATTCTATCTGATACTCACAAGATATCATGAGCCTCAATCCACACCCAACGAGTAAGCAGAGGTCTGATCTAAATAGATCGGTGATCTGACTGCCATCAAAGTATGAATGATGTCTCATATATCTACAGTGTTATCCCAAGTCGAAGGACCACTATGCTACTCGACTCGAGAAGATTCCTATTGACGTTGGTGTATCATCTATTAGGAAACTTTGGTGAGTTGTTCAGTGTTTATCAAATAAATACTTACATGTCTATACGAGTCTCCTAAGACTCATGGCTCATTGGGATAAACTATCATACTAAGTATCGATATATGAAATGTACAATGAATTTTACTAACTGCCCCGTGTTAGTAAATCTTGACCATGAACTTTATTTGAGAATACACAACTTATAATGACACTTCCCAATATCAATTAGAAACTATGTTGCAACTGCGCACTGTATTGTAAATCATGGGGTCTTTGTCTAATAAATACATATCATTAAATCAGATTTAATCTCAATCTAATCGTAATTAGATCGAATACATATATAAAAAGAAGGTGCAACCATTAATATGTAATATTATGGAAAAATCAATTGTTCGTATTCATGAATCAGACATAAATACGATTCGGATTGGCGCTCCGAGTACCAACCCTGAAGTGAATGTTTGGACTAACAAATCAAATGAAGTAACTAGACGACTTAGATAAGAATTTTCCGAGTGTTAGTTGAAATTCTAGAGACTTAATTAATTAATTAACCAATAGTGAATGTTTGGACTATAAAGGGAAATTAAATAAGTTTAGCCCCAATTTAGGCCCAATTATTTCATTCCAAAATTTCTCGAAATGTCTCTTTTTTTCTTTTTAAAATTGAAAGAAAGAAGGTAATAACAAAAAAGTTTGGCAATCTTTTTCTTTTCTTAGACCTGAGTAGGGAGGAGCAAAAAAAAAAACATTTTCCATTTCTCTTTCAAAAACATTTCCAGATAATCTAGAATAATTCATCTCAAGCAAGCCTTAGAAGGAGGAAGAAATTTAGAGACTCCATTGGTGAGGAGAGGCATTTGAAATAAGATACTCGATAGGAGTCGCGATCTCCCTCGGCGACTGTAGACACTGCATTTTTACATGAGCCCGATGATGAGCCTCGTATGGAGGCACTACCTGAAAAGTTATGGAAGTTGCGAAAAGCAAATGCCGGAATGAAGGAAAACCTCCAAAATTAGCCCCTCATTGGATTCGGACTCACTAGCCAGCCTCGGATTCGCTCAGTCAGTTTCTGTTTCAAATCTTAGCCTCTGACAAGCCCAAAACCCCTACCGCAATCGGCTCTTGCACCCTTCAACCACGGCCCATCAGCACCATGCACGCCCAAGGCCCCACACGCCTAAAATCCCATGCAATTCACTTGTGCAAATCCTTTCATCAACATTTTCCAATTTACTGAGATTTTGGGATCCCATTCTTACCAAGTTAACAAGATATGAGATATCATCATCACCAAATTCATGAGATTTATTCCCAAAATAATTTGAGAATATATCTCCCAAATTTCCATGATTTTTTTCCCTATTTAAAGATCCCTTCAAATCATTATAAAAAAGGGGGACCAAATCATCATAAAAAAAGGCCTCTCTTTTTGACCTTAGGCGTGAACAACACAAAAAAACCCTAAGGCTCTTCTCCTTATTTATGAACGGAAACTTGAAAAAGACACAAAAACAACAACACCAAATCACTGAAACCAGCCATCAACCAGCCATCACCGAGAAGAGAAACAAAACCCTAGCCATCACCGAGAGAAACAGAAGAAACAACCAAAAAATAACCCAACAAGAACAACCAAAAAACCATAAGACAGCGACCAAAAAACCAAGAAGACAGCGACAAAGAAACCAAGAAAACAATGACCAAAAAATGAAGAAAACATCAGCCAAAAATCACCGAAAATAGCAGCCACAAATCACCGAAAACAGCAGTCAAAACAACCAAAACAGCATCCAAAAAATAACCAAAAACAGCGGCAAAAAACAACCAAAACAGCAGCCCAAAAACAACCAAAATAGCAGCCAAAATCCGTGAACCAGACAGCAAGCAGAAACCGTGAAACATTGCATTGATTTTTTTTAATCCGCATATGCATGGTTATATTTTTTTTATGTCCGCTTACATTGCATTGATAATTATGTGTGTTATTATCCCTTTTGGTATATTGGATGGAAACCCAGACATAAATTTCGTAGCCGAATCCGAATGGACGGTAGTGCGGTTTGTACTTGGGATACAACTCCACGTGCCACTCGAGAAATACTCATATATGTGTGTGATTAACCCCATTTTTTGCTATTTATTTATTGACGTTTTTCCCGCTTTTGATTGATTATTATAATTTTTGTTATCGAATCTTGTATTTCTTAATTTAATATGCTTTTGGGACTGTGTTATTGTGATTATTAATATTTATGGGTGTGCAAGTTTGTGTTTATTTGAATTACTTTGCATGAACTGCATAAGACTTGGCTATACCATTGTGTGAACTCGTCCATTATACTGGCATAAGTAAGGGACCATTCTGAACCCAACGGTTTGAGGTCTTCCCTTGTGAGGGGTGAGTGCAGCCTTAAATCTTTCCCAGTTCACACTGGGTGGCGACTCCTTTATTCTCCGGTTTAGTCCCCCGCGGGCTACTCCGTACTCTCTACGGGCTGCGAGCCCAACAGTATCGTAGTCTCCGAGCATCATAGGCATAGCGGTAAACTCCACTTCGCTCCTACATCGACGTGAAGCAGAGTTGACCAAACTTTAAAAACTGTGAGTGGATGTTTTCTTTTTAAGTTGATTTGTATTTACTTGTGATTGATCGAGACTTATCTTAAATACTTTAGGGCGTTAGCCAAATTGATTTTTAGTTATTTTTTTCTAAGAAAGCTTTGAGTAACCTTAAGATTTAAAATCTTAAGTACATTTGATTTTGGAGGCATGGGGAAAAAAACCCATATCAACTCTGACTTATGGAATTGACGAATAGAGACTGTGCGCACACGTAGTTCAGGGCTACGTGGATGAGGATACGTAACGCCCCTATACCCTAGTTTCAAGGTCAGGTAGTAGCATAGATCTGCACTCTTGGCTCTAGTTTAGTAGCTTGGGAGACGGCGATACGTAACGCCTCAAGACCACTAGTTAGGCGTATGAGGGGACGACGATATGTAACTCCCCCACGCGTTAGGTTTTCTACAGTTCTAAAGATTTTCATACATAAAATATTTCAGAAATAGTTTTCTCAAGTTTAAAAGAAATGAACTAGTTTCCAATCAAAGGATTTCAGAAATGTTTTAAAGATAAGATAATTTTAAACAATTATGCTGATACAATTTCTTTGGTTTTGTAATTCCACTTGTTGGGGTTTTGGGCAAAATAGCCGGATTACGCAGCACAATGCGAGAAAATCAAATTTTTCGATTTCTTTAATTTTTTCTTTGCTAATTAAAATAAACTTATTTATTTTAATCACTCAATACTCAAAAACAGAATTTTTAACCCAAAAATCAAGATTTCAATAAATTACCATATAACCCCTATAACTTTTCATTTCATCATTTTAGTCCTAAGTTGTTCAAAACAAGCTTAGGTGATTTCCAATCATAACCAAAATGATTTGTATATCAAATATATGTAAAAATAGAATTCTGGAAAAAATTTCCAGATTTTTCTTAATTACCGGAAAGCCCCAAATATTTTGTATTTTGATCATTTTAGTCCTAAATTGTCAAATACAAATTTAGATGATTCCAAATCACTACCAAAATGATTTAAACATGTCATACACATCAAAATACATAAAGCAACCGAAATTCACAATTTTCTTACAATTGCTGAAAGTACCATAAACTTTGCATTTTGATCATTTTGGTCCAATCTTGTCAAAACAACTTTAGATGATTCCCAATTAACACCAAAATGATTTGTACATCTTATATACATCAAAATACAACATATATATGAAAAGCCCCAATTTTGGTTTTGGTTCTAAACCCTAATTTTCCAATTAATCAAATTAACCGAAATTAATACAATCCAACACTTCAATCAAATCTCTACAACACCAAACAAGTCTCACCACTTTGAAACAACTCAAGAACAATTCTAGGTCATCATTGAGTGGCCTAACAACTTTAGAATGGCAACCAAGTCATCTAATAACCAAAAGTGTGCTTATTAACCATTAATAAGCAAACTTTGTTTACATACATGCATGCATCTTTCATTCATGCTTCCAACCAACTTGTTACAAACCTAAGAGAGTAGAGAAACAAAAGAACATCTAATGTTATAGCCTAAAGTAATAGAAATAATTTCTTAGAAAAGAAAAGAATGAAAATATATTTGATTTCCAAGCTTTTCTTAACTTTTTAGCTTTAGAACTTTGTGTTTTCTCTCTCAAATCTCTTCTTTTGTAATCCTCTTTGGCTTAGCATAAAGTGAAGCAAATGAAAAATGAAACCCTTATATATGTAGGGTTGGCCGAAACCATGGGCAAAATGGTAATTAGAATTTTGTAATTTTTTTAATCAAATTAAAAGATAGCAAAATTCAACTTGAACACCATTTCCATAAATATACATGTGCACCAATCACATTTAGCCATTTAAAGACTTAATAATCATAAAGATAAATGTATTTAATTATTCTAACAAATAATTAGATAATTACTTAATACAAATATCTAAAAACATGTATCATGTTTACTTTAAATTTTTCATAATACAAATATTTGGAACATGTGTTAAATACTTTATTTGACAAATAATTAATGTGTATTTAATCTAAATATACATTAACTAGTAAATGGCCGAATAACCCTTTAAGCATGTATCTTCTCATTTAACCATTAAACGATTTATAAATAATCAATATTATTTATAAAAGTTGCCCTAGTGCTCTACGAGTATGTTTCATTAGTGAGACTCTCTAGATTCAGGCATGTCCATCATGAAATCCAATTCCGTGTCCATAATCTACCCACCCGTAAATTATGACGACCACGGATAAACTCACTGAACCATACAGGTCGAGCTTATCGCATACGTATAATCCCTCCGTCACAGGTATTCGGATTATTCCAGAGATATAGATATTAACGTCAAATCTCTATTGGTATAATCTCGTCGATAATTCTATTAGCAATCTCTTAAAATAACACTTAGAACTTATTTTTACAATGTACCACGGGCCCATGGATTTAATAGATTGCTCATTCCATAATGCATATTTATCCTCTGTACACAGAACTGATGGATCCTATCTAGATACGCACATGATATCATGAGAATCATTCCACACCCAACGAACAGGCGGAGGTCTGATCTAAATAGATCGGTGACGTGACTGTCATCAAAGTGTGGAGGATATCTCATATATCCACAGTGGTATCTCTAGTCGAATGACCACTACGCTACTCAACCCGAGAAGATTCTTATTGACGTTGATGTACCATCTATTAAGAATCTTTGGTGAGTCGTTAAGTGTTTATCTAATATAACCACCTACATGTCTATACGAGTCTCCCAAGACTCATATTTCATTGGGATAAACCATCGGACCAAGTCTCGATATACGACATGTACTGGTCTCAGCAGATTTTACTAACCGACCCGTGTCAGTAAATCTTGACCAGGAATTTTATTTGAGAATATACAACTTATAGTGACGCTTCTCAAATGTCAATTACAAACTACGTTGTAATTGCGCACTACGTTGTAAATCTTGGGGTCTTTGTCTAATATATACATATCACTAAATCATATTTAGTTTCAATCTAATCGTAATTAGAACGAATACGTATATAAAAAATAAGAGGTGCTACCATAAATCAGTAATATTATGGAAAAATGAATTGTTCGTATTCATGAATCGGACATAAATATGATCCAAATTGACACTCTGAGCACCAACCCTAACAATTTCTCCCACTTGCTCTAGTGCCAACCCATGGTATCATATACACATCTAAATATGTATCACATACGCATGGTCCTCAAGAGCTGACCTATCACTCAAGATGTAAGCAACAACAAGTAAGTCTGCTATAACAAATTGAGTTTGTCCAACAAACCTAAATCGTTTCCCTTAACTTACATCATTCATATTTTGTATAACCTAAGTTATACATTAATATGACTCAGATGTGATATCAATATTGTGCTATAGCTACTGAATTGTCCAAGTATTCAGGGATCAAGTCCATAATACCATGCAGACAACCGCAAGCACAACACTAATATCGAAACTTCTAATCTATAAGGTCATTTTGCAACTTCATAAGTCAGTACTTCATAAGTTACAATTAATTCCACTTACACAGTAGAATCATTTGTGACACTCCCAATGCATCTTTTCTGATTCTTTATGACATAGACCTTCTATCATCATAATTAGACTCAAAACTAATCAGACTTTCGTAGTTGCAGACTATATTCTCCATGAATACGAAACTCGTTCTTAATATCCCAAAGATAACAAAGAACATGTATCAGACACATCCTATGATCTAAAGCATATCAAAATAGTTCGTAACAATTACGATTAAATTGATGTCTTTTAGTCGTACATAATACAGTATTCATTACGCCATCATCCTATGATGCATAAGATTGACTAGACATTCTAATCAATTTCTCTTTCGACAAAGGAATCATCCTTTACAAAGGATGAATACTGTATAAAAGAGACACATTAACTGTCAAATAGTTACATTAACTGTCATACAGATAGTCTTGATGTATCCTATATTAGATCATATCTAATGCACGACTAATGGGAGTATCTCACAAGTCTCTTAGTTTTATATCATATATAAAACTTTATATGGAATATAATAGAGACTACCCTCACTGCTTTCACGAAGAAAAGAAGACTTAGGTAAACCTTTTACCTTATAAACATCTCATTATTACATTAATAATGATAATGTCATTAGGATATATAATACTAGAAATAAATTTATATACTCCCACTAACCCTACTATCATATATGCATTCTTTAAACTTTGATAAAATCAGACAATATGACTGATATCAAAATTAGAGAACACGGATTTCCGGAAGGCTCACCTGAGTTTACAATAGGCTCTATAAGCTAGTATACCAAACTGTTATCTTAGCAGAACACAAACTCTAGGGCCATTTCAGAACGAACTCTTCAAACTAAGAAATCACAACGGATCTCTTATCTGAAGAAATCATTCAAAAATGCCATTTTGCATTCTTAGCTAAAACATACAGTTTAATATCAACATTAACCAACAAATATTTAATTGTTCAATTAGTGTGACTAGAGACAAGTTTCCTCATGATCCACAATAGATTGTTGAGTGTAACTTTTCTCACTGTTATACTATAAAGGTCAAACCTTTAATAAACTCACTTTACTTTTACTGCGCAAACCATTTGCACATTTTATGAACGATTCATAACGAAAGCTCAATCAAGTTCAAAACTTGATCAAATTAAGCTATGAACAATCTTAGATCTATGGTATAATCTAACTTCCGGAATCGATATCAAATATCGCTCCCATTGTAAGTTATAAGATAATTTTCTTCGATAAGAAAATAATATAACCATTAAGTATCATATACTTTGTAAATGATTCTGACATCCTATTGAACTTATATGGAATATGTATTAGGGTCTTTTCATCTTATTAATTATGTAGTTCCATTTACAGTTTATCACTCTTACTTTTGATTTCAATAAGTCAAGTCTTTTTTTACAATAGTCAACATCTGATGTCAAACACCAAGTGTAGGCACTGCATTTTTGCATATAAGTCCTTATGATGAGTCTCATTTGGAGGCACTACCTTTTAAGTCACGGAAGTCACGAGAAACGGACGTCGGAATGGGAAATTCAGAATAAGTACGTCATCGGATTCATTTCACAAGTTCACTGTTTTCATTCGTGCTGCGTTCGTTACTTCGTTCGAACGTCAAAAAGATTGCGGGCGTTCGTGCCGCGTTCGAGGAGGCGTTCGAACGGTGTCTGTAATTCTGGTTTTGCTGCTAGCCTCACACCCAAGCCCAATTAACCCACCAATGCCCATAAAACACATCCCAATTAATAAACACATTTAAAACACATGGGAAATTAAATTAAATCTTAATTAAATTAAACATTGAATTAAATAAAATATTTAAACCATTTACCAATTAAATAAAACATAAAATATAATCATACCTAATTAAGACAAATCAAATATATTAACTTCTTAACTAAACAAAATCACATACTAAATTAAAAAGATGTCATGCCTAATTAAAATCAATCATAACCAATTAAAAATATTGTATTCCTAATCTAGCCAAGATTTGTCCCCCCTCAATCTAATCCTTTCCTTGTCCAACACCAAATCAAATCCTCCCTTTAATGCCAAATCACTTCCTTGTGAGACAATGTGAAGCCCTAGCCATTCTCTATATAAACAACACCTCTCCAAGGCATTCATCTCCCCTAGTGCACGCCCATTACAAGAAAAGAAGCAAAGAATTTCCAACCCATTTCCCCTAGCTCATACACAAGACTTACACGAAAATCAAAACACCAAGAACCCTAGCCACTCACGGCAATAGCAAGAAGCACAAACAACACCCAAAGCTTATTGACACAACTCTCCCTCACTCTCAATAATCGAAGATCACAAACCAAAGAACCCTCAATGCCTTGACCAAAACACATCCCGAACAGCCCCTTTACCTCATCAAAACAGCCCCCGAACCACACCATAACACCAGCGAAAATCACACCCAAAACAGTAGCCAAAACATCCCAAGAACAGTAACTAAAATACAGCAGCAGAACAGTAGCAAAACGGTAGCGAATCGGAGTCAAAAGCAGCAGCAAAAGACGGAGAACGACGACTCCAAACGGTGAGACAACGAACGAGAGCAGTGAACCAGTGAACCGGAAGAGTTGCGGAGCATCCACCCTTCCGACGATCGTGTGCCGTACATCCGAGAGGTGATTTAAAAGGTTAGACCTGAGGGTACTTTTCACTCTCATCTTTATTTGATTTTTGTTATTTATCTTGATCGTATTTTAATTATTTGTTGAATCTTGTTTGTGTATGATGTGTGTTGTGGGTATTGGATGAATGGAAAAGTGTCGTCTCTTGTGGTATATAGGATGGAAACCCGGACATAAATTTCATAGCCGATTCCGAATGGACGGTAGTATGATCTGTACTCGGGATACAACTCCACGTACCACTTGAGTAAACGGCACACTCTTTTGTTTTATGTTGCTTCGGTTTATTTATTTTTCGTTATTTGAATTCTGCATGTTACTTTTGTATGTGTGATACAACCGAGCGCATGGGCTTAGTAAGTCGGATTAAAGGTCAACTATTTGGAGGGGTTAAAATCCTTTACCACGATGCTTTGCCGCGCCGGTTGATGTGTGTTCGGTTGAATACAAGATATGTTCCATCGGATATACTAAGTTTGATATGATTGTCTTTATTTTTATATGCATTGAGATAAGCGCATGGGCTTAGTAAGTATGATGAAAGGTCCTCTAATTGAAGAGGTTAAAATCCTTTGCCACGATGCTTCGCCGCACCTCGTATTTCGCTATTTGCTTTTTTTTATGTATGTATTGCATCACATTTTGTGCATCAGGTCAGTTACCGTTCGAACACGTTATCAAACGTTATACGAACGCGACCCTTCTGTTTTCCGTTCGAACGCATTTTACAAACGCTACTCGAACGAGCATGCATTTTGTTTCATCAGGTCTGGATCCGTTCGAACGCGTTATCGAACGCTATACGAACGTGAACCTTCTGTTTCCCGTTCGAACGCGTTTTACAAACGCTACGCGAACGTACACGCACTTTCTTAGTCTTAGCATGCATCAGGTCTGGTTCTGTTCGAACGCGTTCTCGAATGCTACGCGAACGCATACGCACTTTCTTAGTCTTATCATGCATCAGGTCTGGTTCCGTTCGAACGCGTTCTCAAACGCTATACGAACGTGAACCTTATGTTTACCGTTCGAACGCGTTTACGAACGCTACACGAACGCGCACACACTGAACTGAGTCTGTCTCATCAGATTCATGCATAATTGCCTCTTGGTTGATCTTTCTTGTATTATGTAGCCAATCATATTATTTGTATTCCTGCATTTATCCATTATATGTGTTCTTGGGATGATATTCAAGCATGATTAGGCTGTTAGCATGTTATTTGGTTAATATGTTCATGAGATAGTATTCAAGCATGATTAGGCTGTTAGCATGTTATTTGGTTAATATGTTCATGAGATAGTATTCAAGCATGATTAGGTTGTTCTTAGTTTTCCATATCATATGATTGAGAAATGTTCATGAGATTGCCATGAGATGTTGCATGTTGTGATGAACTTGTTGATGTATGCATATGAATTTAGAAGCATGATACTCTTGGAAATAAGTGTTACTTAAACTTGATTAAATTATTACATAAATCTTTTCATTACAAGTGACATAAGTAAGGGACCATTCCGAACCAATGGTTTGAGGTCTTCCCTTGCGAGGGGTGAGTGCGGCCTTAAATCTCATTTTCCCGGTTCACACCGGGTGGCGACTCCATCATTCTCCGGTTTAGTCCCATATGGCTACTCCGTACTCCCGACCGGGCCGCGAGCCCGGGACAGCATGCGTCGCCGCAGATCCTGTGTCCCCACAGTCTGGCGATTCCACTGGGGATAGAGAATCGACCCCGAATATTGTCTTGTAATGTTTGGATTTATGTTTTAATTGACCGTGTCTATAGTGGATAAAATGGGGGTTTAATCAAAGGCATTTTAAGGCTAGGTAATGGTTTGGTGTCTTCCTTCATTCACTACCTTTCTAGAAGGAAAAGCTGTGAAGGCACCTATATGGCCATCTACTCGTAGCCTATTGTGATGGACTAATTTGGAGGACTCGTTGTTTATTCCTGACACCAAGCGATAAGAGCCTAAGAGGCTTGGGTATTTAAGTGAGCCTCGCTCCACCTTCCCTCTGGGGAATCTACAACGGGAAATCCATTTGACAGTCTGTCACACACCATAGCTCATTGGTGTGATCTCGCATCAGACCATCATTTACCATATGGAATAATCATCCAATGCTTAAGTGATAAAAACTCATAAGCATTGTTCTAAATTATTTACTTAACGGAATATTTTTCTTAATGTTTATCTCTTCATCAATGACACTACTAGTCATATTAAAATATTTAACAATTATTTATAAAGAACAGGTAACTATCCAATAGTCGCAAGTTCTAATATCATATATCAAACCAATCATTAAACAATAATTTTAAATAACTAGACGGGAGATTTGGTATCCAATAGTTATAGTTGTCATATTGTCAGAATCGATATTCTCTACATACAACTATACACATCTCATTTCTTAAGCTTTATAATTTGCCTTCAAGTATTCACAATAATTACAAATAATTGATTAGCAAATTGTGTCAGACATATTACCTCTAAAGGTCATTAAAGCCAAGAAATATCATTATCAGATAAATAAATACCTAATGGGGTTTTCTTAATGCCAGTAAATCTCAAAACATGAACCAATTCATGTCAATTTTTACTGCACAAGAAAATTATTCTTTATAGTCCATTATATCCTAAAACGGATATCCATTTAGATTATCTATCGTGAATTAGTAACTAACTCACTAACCATCTTAATTTTCCTAGAAAATTGGAACAATGGTTCCCGATGGTTGAGAATAATCTAATTATATCTATGTCTAGAGATATCTAGAACCTATTCTAGAAAACTGCAACCATAAGTCATGTCAGAAAAACATATATAAATAATATGCATGCAGTGGAATACAAGTTTAATTATATATACACAATAGAATAAAGGAAACATAAGCGGTAATTTTCATAATATTACACACTATATTAGTTACGGAATTTTTTAACGAAGCAATGCCTCCCACTATTTTACGTAATACCGTAATCCCCAACGGAAAACGAGAATGCAATGATTAAATTGAATTACATAGAGAGAGGTGGACCCAATGAATATATTTTGACTCATAGCTTTGGCATATTCTCGCCTACGTATATTCACAGGTAGACAACTCATTTTCAATCACACTCACTGTGACTCCTGATTTTGGTTCTGACCGTTTCTCGTTGTGACAGCTTTGGCACGTTCATAAGAGGCATATCAAGGCTTCACTTTTCAATGACAAACTCAATCTACCGATGTAGTCCTGACAGCTTTGGCACATTCACATGAGGCATATCAAGGATTCACTTTTCAATGACAAACTTAAGCTACCGATGTAGTCCTGACAGCTTTGGCACGTTCATGAATCCACTTTCACTTGAATTTATCTAGTATCAAATATACATCCGGTATAAATAGATTTCTATCGACTATACCCTCACTAATTTGGCACGTTCTCAGATATAGCAACAAAAATTTATTTATATCTGTATTGACAAGACGAACCAAGAAACAAGTATTCCTAATACAAGTTACTTTAATGCCTCAGTTAATGGGAATTTTCCATAAAGTGTCATACACATTTATTTAATCAGATTAAATAACATATGCATGCATCAAGTAAGGGTTAGACTAAATATCAAATTTAAGGGGCATATTCTTATCATGGGTTCAGGATCAGACCTGCTCTGATACCATTTTATTGAGGTTTTGGGCAAAATACCCGGGTTACGCAGCGGAATGCGAGAAAATCAAATTCTCCGATTTCTTTAATTTTTTCTTGGGTAATTAAAATAAAATTATTTATTTTAATCACTCAATACTCAAAAATAGAATTTTTAACCCAAAAATCAGAATTTCAGTAAATTACCATATAACCCACAAAACTTTCCATTTTCATCATTTTAGTCCTAAGTTGTTCAAAATAAGCCTAGGTGATTTCCAATCATAACCAAAATAATTTGTATATCACATATACGTAAGAATAGAATTCTGGAAAAATATTCCAGATTTTTCTTAATTACTAGAAAGCCCCAAATATTTCATATTTTGATCATTTTGGTCAGAAATTATCAAATACAAATTTAGATGATTCCAAATCACTACCAAAATAATTTAAACGTGTCATACACATCAAAATACATAAAGCAACCGAAATTCACAATTTTCTTGCAATTGCCAAAAGTACCCTAAACATTGTATTTTGATCATTTTGGTCCAATCTTGTCAAAAAAAAAACTTAGATGATTCCCAATCAACACTAAAATAATTTTTACATCTTATATACATCAAAATACAACATATATATGAAAATCCCCAATTTTGGTTTTGGTTCTAAACCCTAATTTTTCAATTAATCAAATTAACCAAAATTAATATACTCCAACACTTCAATCAAATCTCTACAACACCAAACAAGTCTCACCACTTTAAAACAACTCAAGAACAATTCTAGGTCATCATTTAGTGGCCTAACAACTCTAGAATGGCAACCAAGTCATCTAATGACCAAAAGTGTGCTTATTAACCATTAATAAGCAAACTTTGTTTACATACATGCATGCATCTTTCATTCATGCTTCCAACCAACTTGTTACAAAACTAAGAGAGTAGAGAAACAAAAGAACATCCTATGTTATAGCCTAAATCAATAGAAACAATTTCTTAGAAAAGGAAAGAATGAAAATACCTTTGATTTCCAAGCTTTTCTTAACTTTTAAGCTTTAGAACTTTGTGTTTTCTCTCTCAAATCTCTTCTTTTGTAATCCTCTTTGGCTTAGCATAAAGTGAAGAAAATGAAAAATGAAAACCTTATATATGTAGGGTTGGCCGAAACCATGGGCAAAATGGTAATTAGAATTTTGTAATTTTTTTAATCAAATTAAAAGGTAGCAAAATTCAACTTGAACACCATTTCCATTAAGTAAATATACATGTGCACCAATCACATTTAGCCATTTAAAGACTTAATAATGATAAAGATAAATATATTTAATTATTCTAATTATTTAATAATTAAATAATTAGATAATTACTTAATACAAATATAAAAACATGTAGCATATTTACTTTAAATTTTTCATAATACACATATTTGGAACATGTGTCATATACTTTATTTGATAAATAATTAATGTGTATTTAATCCAAATACACACTAACTAGTAAATAGCCGAATAACCCTTTAAGCATGTATCTTCTCGTTTAACTGTTAAACAATTTATAAATAATCAATATTATTTATAAAAGTTGCCCTGGTGCTCTATGAGTATGTTTCATTGGTGAGACTCTCTAGATTCAGGCATATCCATCACAAAATTCAATTTCGTGTCCATAATCTACCCACCTGTAAATTATGACAACCACAGATAAACTCATTGAACCATACAGGTCGAGATCATCGCATACGTATAATCCATCCATCACAGGTATTCAGATTATTTCAGAGATATAGATATTAATGTCAAATCTCTATTGGTATAATCTCGTCGACGATTCTATTAGCAATCTCTTAAAATAACACTTAGAACTTATTTCTACAGTGTACCACTGGCCCATTGATTTAACAGATTGCTAATTCCATATTGAATACATATGTTCTGTACACAGAACTGACAGATTCTATCTTGATACGCACAAGATATCATGAGAATCAGTCCACACCCAATGAACATGCGGAGGTATGATCTAAATAGATCGGTGATGTGACTGTCATCAAAGTGTGGAGGATATCTCATATATCCACAATGGTATCTCTAGTCGAAGGACCACTACGCTACTCAACCCGAGAAGATTCTTATTGACATTGGTGTATCATCTATTAAGAATCTTTGGTGAGTCATTCATTGTTTATCTAATATAAACACCTACATGTCTATACGAGTCTCCCAAGACTCATGATTCATTGGGATAAACCATCGGATCAAGTCTCGATATACGACATGTACTGGTCTCAGCGGATTTTACTAACCGACCTGTGTCAGTAAATCTTGACCAGGAACTTTATTTGAGAATATATAACTTATAGTGACGCTTCCCAATGTCAATAAACTACGTTGTAACTGCGCACTACGTTGTAAATCCTGGGTCTTTGTCATATATACATATCACTAAATCATATTTAGTTTCAATCTAATCGTAATTAGAACGAATACGTATATAAAAAATAAGAGGTGCTACCATAAATCAGTAATATTATGGAAAAAGAAATTATTCGTATTCATGAATCGAACATAAATACGATCCAGATTGGCACTCTGAGCACCAACCCTAACACCACTAACTGAGTTCTATATGACTCATCCTCCACCACTTCCCAGTTCTTTTACATGATCCATCTTTTGGTGAGCCACATGCAACTTTTGGAGACTCAGTTCGAGGACAAGAGTTATGTTGCAGTCACTAGTTATGGGATCCATCATCCCAGATCTATATTCATATAGAGTGTAGTTCTTTGGGATTTCATTTTGATGTATTATAGATATATATATTTGATGATGTGTACATAACAACTACTTTCAGATATGTATATATTTCATGAATATGCATTTATGTTAATTTTAAGTTTGCATGTGTAACTAGCTATAAGTTTGCATGGTATTACGACAAAAGCAAGTGTTCTTTTGCATAAGTTAGAGGCTTAGGCGACAGTGGGATCTGTTGCCTGCCGGTAACATTCCGGTAATAATTTAAAACGCTTGTAACTTTATCGTCCCTTGGCCAAATCATGCGTTTTTTATATGTACGCGGTCATATTCGAGTATACTTTCCAATGACACTGACCTCATGTCAATCAGAACTCTAAATTTTTTGAAATATCTAAAAGAGTGAACATCATTTTGATATCTTCATTTAATATTGTCCAATTACTTGTCCAATTACTCTGAAATCTTCAAGACACATTATAACTCAATTAAACTTATTTTGTTACGGAAATTACCAGCACACATGAAACTAACACTGAATTTCTCGGGATACAACTTGGTCGTGACACTAGACTTATATGAGTAATTTTTTTTAGATTTTTGTCTTGAAAGACTATATGTTACTCACTTATATCTTCATAATTAAAAAAAAAAAAAAAATTACCCATCGACCCATTTCAAGAATATTAGACATATCCATTAATATAATGTAATAAATTGAATAAAAATAAATCATATATGTTAAAGATATGTTGAACTCGTATAAAGCCTAGATCTTATTCTAATATAAATAAATATATAAAAACACTGAATTCACACTCAACACTTATCTAAACAAATATTAAAAATTAAGCGCAAAACAATCAGTGTGAGAGTAAATAGTCGAAATAATCACATCAATAAATATTTTTTGAAAATATATTTGTGTACCTGCCGCTTGACTATAATTATTGAAAGAAGAATAATCGACTCCTGCCACCTGTGTAATGTACATTTTTTTGATACCTTAGGGTTTTTTTAATTTTTTTCATAATTTTTTGTCAAATTATTTATTTTAATAATAATATATGGTTAAACTCAAATATATTTATATTTTTTCCAATAATTATTAATTATAAATAAAAAAAAAAAAACTCAAAGGTGTTTTTTACCCTAAAAGCCCTAAATTATTTTTACTTGCTAGCTAGCGGGATCCTCTCTATCTCTCTCTTTCTGTAGTTGTTCGAGTGTTTAGGGCTAGTAGCAACTGAATTGCTTCCCCCTTTTTCGGAAGCTAGCTCGCGGAAGCAAGCTCTATAAACAAACACAAAAGTTACATATTAAAAGCCCACCTCCACTGCCACCAACAACATCATAAGCCCTATGATTTATAAAACCAAAAGATTCAAAAAAAAAAAAAAAAAAACCTCAAAAAATGATTAAAAAAAAAGAATAAGAAAAGAAAAGAAAAGAGAGACTTCTGTAGCATAATTGCAAGTCCTACTATTACCTTACCCATTTGTTTTTCCTATTACAATATATATACACACCCACACAATCCTCATCATCATCTTCTCCAAAGCCAAATCTCTCTCTGTCTCTCTCTCTCTTTCATGGCGTTAATTATTGAATCCCAAGAACATTTTAGCAGTGATTCTATCCTTTTTCATGAACAGTATTACTGATCATGAATGATCACATCTCTGAAACTTTCTTTAACCCTAATTCTTTGCTTTCGCTCTTGTTCTTTAGATCATCTTGCTTAGCATAAAAAGATTTATCAGCCCACAAGCACCATGGATTCAATTCATCATGAGTTTAGCATCTCAAACACTGCAACCAAGAACCCAACAAAACTCACAATCACCACAACCTCCAGCTCAGGCGCCGCCACTGCCACGTCATCATCAACCTCTCCTTCAACTCTCAGTCGCTACGAGAACCAAAAACGCAGAGACTGGAACACGTTCGGACAGTATCTACAGAACCACCGGCCGCCCCTCTCTCTCGACCGCTGCAGCGGGGCCCATGTGCTGGAGTTCCTCCGGTACCTCGACCAGTTCGGCAAGACCAAAGTACACGCCCAGCTCTGCCCTTTCTTTGGGCACCCGAATCCTCCAGCTCCCTGCCCCTGCCCGCTTCGGCAGGCTTGGGGCAGCCTCGATGCCCTTATCGGCCGCCTCCGTGCCGCTTTCGAAGAGCACGGCGGCAAGCCTGAGGCAAACCCTTTTGCAACACGTGCTGTTAGGCTTTTTTTGCGCGAAGTTCGTGACTTTCAGGCTAAAGCTAGAGGGATCAGCTACGAGAAGAAGAAGCGAAAGCGCCCAGTTCAGCCTCAGCCCCAGCCAACGCTGATGCCACCAACTCCTAATGGAACTGCATGAGAAAAAATGGCTAGCTTTTAATAAAGATCTTATTATGGGTATGTTTTAATTAATTAATTAATTATGATTAAGTATTAGCTTATATTGAAACTTGATTATTGGGTAATATAGTAATTATGTAGTTAAGATCGATCTAAAGTTCTCATTGAAATGTTATGACAATGTCGATGTAATAGATTTTCCAGATTATTATCATGTTGATTCACTCAACTTAGTACCTGACCCTGGATCCTAAATCATTATATATTAGAATGGGTCATTCACGTTCAGGCATTAAAAGGGACTGTGCAAGAATCAACTGTTCGTTTATTTTTAGTATCATTTATGTTTGCTTTCATTCTTTTCTTTTGCTTGATCAACTTGTCATTTTTTTGTTTTGCTTTGCTTCTACTTTAAGATTACTACTACAGAAGATTAATGGATTTAGAGTGCAGAAAGAGAACAAATTAATGCCTCTCTAATAGTAACACTTGAAGTTGTAGTATCTTAAGCTAGAAATGGAGTTTGTTCGTTATTTGAGTGGCATATATATGGCAGTTGTGTGTTAGCTATAGGACGGGGCCTTGTGTTGAGTGAACAAATGGTGTGTCATCTATCATCCAATCCACATCCCCATTTGTCCATTGTGTCATTTCAGTCTCAGATGTTCCCCAAAGAGGAGATATTATCATTGAATAATTGAGTCTGTCATATATCATTTCTTGAACCCTAATATATTCTAGAAGAGAAATGTTATTTGTGATTTAATTAACAGAACCTGCAAACAACAATTAATAATGGCTCTTTGCTCCTCATGTTTGGTTGATAATTGAATGATCTTAATTTGTTTGTATCGGCGCCTATTTATTCTGTAAGCATTGGAATCTTCATACTCTTCATACAAACTCCACCAAGGAGAGTAATGTGTCCCATCTTTAGTGTTTATGGGTAAACAAAATTCTTTGAAGGGATTGATTTTCTTTGCTTCCCATACTTGGCTTCATTGTTTAAGTCGAATCTTCTTTCTATTTTTCTATATTTTCTTGTACATTTATTTTCATATAATCCAAGTATCTATCTTCAAATGGATTGATCTTCAAGTTGTTTTTTACTTTTATTTTATTTGGAAGATGACTCTAATCTATTATATATAATTTAGATGTTAATGATTTTCTTTTCAAGTGTGTTTTTATTTTTTTCCCTTTTATATATATGGTGAATGCCTGTATCACTGCATGATAATTGATTCTTTTTTAGGATTACATAAGAACGTTTTCCAAATCTCTTAAGAAAAGAAATAAACAAATTTTATGATATGCCTTGAAATTATATAATGCTTCTTATTGGAGGTGAGCTTACCTCACCTAAAAATAATATTTGAATTTCTATTACAATAGGCTGTTACTTTAGAATTTGTATTCAGTATTGAGTTAAGTTGTGTTAAGCTTCGCCATAAGTGTTTTAATAATAATACACGGTTTAAATTTAGTTACATTAAACTTTTATCTAATAACTACAAAACATAAAAAAAATTTAAAAAAATCATTATATAATATAGTCCAATACTGAACCCAAGTCCATTATTTTACAATCTTTGTTTCATAATATATATCATATATTTAAGATTGTGATAGGATCATGTTGATACTACTGGATCTTCCTTTTCATATTAGAATCAACCTAGCATTATGAATATAATCATCAAGTTCTTGGATGTAAAAAAATTATAATTGATCTTAGCTAATGATTATTAGTTATTTACACTCTCTTTAACTGGTGAAATGGTAAATGTGGACAGCAAATAACACTATAGGTTCTATTGAAATGGCATATGTTTTGATACCATTCCTTCAAGTTCAGCATGTAAAATTAGTTCAAAATGCTATATTGCTTTTTAGCTACTATATCTATCATCACATTATTTTGTATGCTTCTTCATATAATTGCTAGTGCATACATGCCCAAATTTATATATAAATTAAGGGTGAATGTTGTTGAAATTGTGAATGTGTCATCATAGGATGCCTTCTTTTTTAAATAGAAGTCCAAATTACTTTTATTTGATTGTATAGGAAAAATTGATTATCTTGACCAAATTATGCTTTTATTTGAACTTATAGGTTGAATTTTGAACGTCTAGGAAAGTAAAATATTGGAGCTAATTTGATCCTAAGAGAAATTAGTTAGAAAGATTACAAGCTAAGATATCTAATTAGCTCCTAAGTAACAAATATTATTTAGAAGACAAAAATAATGTCGAGCGCAAGATTTATCTTGTAAATTGTACGTGTAGCTCTCACACTGATTGTTACGATCTCTTTATTTTAATTATCTTATATTTATATCTTATAATAATATTTATCTTTTTTTGTGTATTTTAATAAATTATGGGATAAACTTGTTATCCCAAAAATTATTAGTGTCACGACCCCCTCCCTAGAGCGGGCCTAACCCTAAGAAAGGGGTACACGAACTACTTTAGCTCGAGCACATACATGTCATGCAACTGAACTAAATTTTCAAAGAAAAATAATGTTCCACAAATTACAATTCAATAAGCCTCAAATAAATATTTACAACAAAAGCATGCGAAAAACATGAAATTGTCATAAATCTCCTATCTTAAAAGTCAAAAGAAATGTATGGACCAACCCGACTGGCGGCTGTGTTAAACGAGTCAAATCTTGGTACTGATACTGCTACTGTTGTACTAGCGAACTACCTGAGATGTTTGGGAAATGAGGGAGTGGGCTTAAAGAGCTCAGTAAATAAAAACACTCATGCTCTCAACATGACCTCATCAACAAAATATGTATATATAATAATTAATATTTGAAAATAACAACCGTTATATAAAGGCTATCACAGACGAAACATACTCATAACACAACATCTCAATCAAACAGGGTTTGCTAGCCGGATTCGGTATAATAATGGAGTAAAACCATTGATAGAGTATCAACATCTCACCTCCCAAGGTTTCCCACTATATAACCTCGCATAAATATGAAAGAGGGGGACTGAACCACACGCCTCTGTTAAATTCACATAATCTCACATCTCCAACCACTATTATACTAAATCCGGCAGCATGAAAATAATATCACACAAGATCCAATACAACACACATCATCTCACTTCATCCATCATCTCATCTCAAAGCCACACAGTACTCAAACACTTCGGTTCATAATACAAACATACAATTATACCCAAAATTTATATTCATAATTTATGTTCTCATGCTATAAATTACTCAATATAATTTCCAAACATGTTTATAAATATATTTATACTATATTACGTAAACTCATATATCAAACATCAATCAACAAACATTTATGTTAAAGGAATCATCGTACTTTGTACTTACATTAATCCATGCAAACTCTCTATATCTATATGTCCTCGCTAAAATCTGGAAAAAGTGTAAAATTACGATCATGTCCCTATATTTTACTAAAATTATGATTTTACCTCTAAACTTTTCAAATTTGCAATTTAACCTCAATACTCTCCAATATTGTCAATTTAGTCCTATAACTCTCAGTTATCACCTATTACTCCCTAAAAGTCAAAATTTACAGATTTGTGCCCCTAATCATGTCAATTTACGAATAAATCTAAAACTCTCAAAATGTTACATTTACACCCCTAAAATTGTAAAATAAAATGTACCGAGCTACAACGACTTCAGAATTCCACAACGAGATGATCAACAGATAGTACACGTCACCAAGATCACATCGATTGTGGCGGTGATGATGGCAAATGCTCGATGGTCACCGACGAACGATCAAACGGCATTAACTCTCATTTTTTGCTTGTTTCACGACAATCGAATGTCCGATTTGGGCAACCAATTGTCCAACCCACATATCTTGACGAGGGAAATATGATTCTGATACGGGAGGTGTTGTGCACGCAAGGCGGGAAGATTCATGTCGCTCCTCCCTCTCATGTAATTTATTTTCAAAAAATGAATTATTGATTTATCTTATCTCTCACACTCTCTCATCCCCACATCTCTCTATTTCCCCTCAAAACCAGCAACCACACACACATTTTCCTTATAAAACTCCATCACCGTTCCTATTTAAAAACTAACTAAACCTAAGTTTTCCTCTAGTGTGTGTTTAGTGTGAATTAAATAGGAAGTAAGTAGTTTATTGAATTTAATTCCAGAGATCATTGAGCAGTTAGAGAGAGAAACCAGATAACACAATAAAGAGAGAAAGTGTGGGTAGGAGAGAGAAAGAGGCTCGTTCATCATCTTCCGGCCACCTTTTCCAACGAGTGACCACTCCAGAGAATCCCCTCGACGAGACGAACCCAGCACCACCGGTCTGACAAACAAACTCCTCTGCACGCGCCACCCACGCACCGCCGGGTCGCTGCTCCACGCGTACCACGTTCCGCCGTGTGTGCACAACACCTCCCATACCAGAATCTTCCCCTCGTCGAGATACGCGGGTTGGACACTTCGGTTGCCCAAATCAGACTTTCGGTTGTCGTGAAACGAGCCAAAAATGAGAGTTAATGTCATTCGATCGTTGGTGACCATCAAGCATCTGCCATCACCACTGCCACCGTTGTTGTGATCCTGGTGACGTGTACTGTCTGTTGATCATCTCGTTGTGAAATTCTGAAGTCGTTGGAGCTTTGTATATTTTATTTTATAGTTTTAGGGGCGTAAATGTAATATTTTGAGAGTTTTGGACTTATTCGTAAATTGGCATGATTAGGGGTACAAATCTGTAAATTCTGACTTTTAGGGAGTAATAGGTGATAACTGAAAGTTATAGGACTAAATTGATAATGTTGGAGAGTATTGGGGTTAAAATTATAAATTTAGAAAATTTAGGGTAAAATCATAATTTTAGTAAAATATAGGGACCTGATCGTAATTTTACACTTTTTTTCAAGATATTTGCGAGGACATATAGATATAAAGAGTTTGTATGGATTGAGGTAATTACAAAGCACGATGATTCCCTTAACATAAATATTTGTTGATTGATGTTTGATATATGAGTTATAAATATGTTTGGAAATTATATTGAGTAATTGATATCATGAGAACATAAATTATGAATATAAATTTTTGGTATAATTATATGTTTGTATTATGAACCGAAATGTTTTGAGTACTATGTGGCTTTGAAATGAGATGATGGATGGAGTGAGATGATGTGTGTTGTATTGGATCTTGTGTGATATTATTGTCATGCTGCCAGATTTAGTATAATAGTGGTCGGAGATGTGAGGTTATGCGGGTTTAGTAGAGGTGTGTGGTTCAGTCCCCCTCTTGCACATTTATACGAGGTTATATGGTGGGAAATCTTGGGATGTGAGATATTGATACTCTCTCAATAGTTTCACTCCATTATTATACTGAATCTGGCTAGCAAACCTTGTTTGATTGAGATGTTGTGTCATGAGTATGTTTCGTCTGTGATAACCCTTATATAACAATTATTGTTTTCAAATATTAATTATTATATATACATATTTTTTTGGTGAGGTCATATTCAGAGTATGAGTGTTTTTACTTACTGAGCTCTTTAAGCTCATCCCCCTGTAGGCATTGCATTTTTCGCATGTGAAACCCGATGATGAGTCTCAGTTGGAGGCACTACCTTTTTAGCTAGGATATTGCGGGAACGGAGGTCGGAATGGGAAATTCAGAATAAGTACATCATCAATTCATTCGCAAGTTCACTGTTTCGTTAGTGCTGTGTCCGTTACTTCGTTGCGAACGTCAAGCAGATTGCGGGCGTTCGTGTAGCGTCGAATGGGCGTTCGAACGGCGTCGGTATTTCTGGTTTTGCTGCTAGCCTCGCACCCCAACCCAATTAGCCCCCCAAAGCCCATAAAACACATCCCAATTAATAAAACACATTTACAAACACATGGGAAATTAAATAAATATTAAATTAAATATTAAGGCAAATATTAATAATGTATTTGAATTAAATAAAATATTTAAACCATTTACCAATTAAATAAAACATAATATAATCATACATAATTAAGACAAATCAAATATATTAACTTCCTAACTAAACAAATCAAAATACTAAATTAAAAATATCATGCCTAATTAAAATCAATCATAACAAATTAAATATTTTGTATTCCTAATCTAAGCCAATCTTGTCTCCATCAAATCTTTGACTTTCCTTGCTCAACACAAAATCAAATCCCTTCCTTGTGAGACAAGGTGAAGCCCTAGCCATTCTCTATATAAACAACCCATAACCAAGACATGCACTCCCCTAGCTCATACCAAACTTACACGAAAATCACAACAACACCAAGAACCCTAGCCACTCACGGCAATAGCAAGAAGCACAAACAAAACTCTTCTCTTCATCTCTCATTCTTTGGCCGAGAATACCACTATCCTTCATCCCCTTCATTGCCAATTTTAACAGCCATTACAACCACCAATACAGCCCCTAACCACCACTGAAAACCACCTCCATAAACTCCCCACACATCACCGAAAATACACCCCAAAAACAGCAGCCAAATCCTCAAAACAGTAACATAAAAACTGCATTCATAATCCTTAAAATAATCACACAAGACTACATTAAAAACCCACAAAAAACACTCGGAACAGTCCGTTGAAATGTAAAAACATGTGACCTGAACAGTGAGCAGCAAAACAGAGGCCGAACAGCAGCAGAACGGAGACCGAACAACAAGCAAAACAGCAAAACAGTGAGCTAGGATGCGAAACCAGTGAACCGGAGAAGTTGAGGACCTTACCCTTCCAACGTCCGTGAAACGCAAGCCTGAAAGTTGGAAAAAGGTTAGACCTGAGGGTATTTTCCACACTTGTTTTCTGTTTATTTGTATTTTATTGAGTATTGCTTGCATGATTGTTATGTTGAAATGCATGTTGTGGCCCTTGAGTAGATAAATATGCATGAATTATGAGATGTTGTATGTTGTGGCTTTGGAATAAAATGAGAGATGTGTCAACTCTCGTGGTATATCGGATGGAAACCCGGACATAAATTCCATAGCCGATTCTGAATGGACAGTAGTATGATCTGTACTCGGGATACAACTCCACGTACCGCTTGAGTAAACGGAACCCTCTTTTGTGTTGTGTTGCTTTGATTTATTTATTTTTCGTCACTTGAATTCTGCATGTTGCTTATTTATGCATGATTCAATCGAGCGCATGGGCTTAGTAAGTGCGATGAAAGGTCCCCTATTTGAAGGGGTTAAAACCCTTTACCACGATGCTTTTGCCGCGCCGGTTGATGTGTGTTCGGTTGAATGCGAGATACCTTCAATCGGGCATACTAAGTTTGGTATTATTGTTTCTTTATTCTTTGTATGCATGATTCAATCGAGCGCATGGGCTTAGTAAGTGCGATGAAAGGTCCCCTTATTTGGAGGGGTTAAAACCCTTTACCACGATGCTTTGCCACGCCGGTTGATGTGTGTTCGGTTGAATGCAAGATACGTTCAATCGGGCATACTGAGTTTGATATTATTGTTTCTTTATTCTTTGTATGCATGATGCGATCGAGCGCATGGGCTTAGTAAGTCGGATTAAAGGTCCCCTATTTGGAGGGGTTAAATCCTTACCACGATGCTTCGCCGCGCCAGTTGGTGTATATCCGGTTGGGTGTGAGATGAGTTCAATCGGATACGTGAGTTCCCACATGTGGATTTGTTTGCCTATGAATGTATTGCATGCATCAGGTCTGGTTCCGTTCAAACGCGTTCTCGAACGCTATAATAACGTGAACCTTGTTTACCGTTCGAACGTGTTTACAAACGCTACGTGAACGCGCACGCACTTCTTAGTTTTATCATGCATCAGGTCTGGTTCCGTTCGAAGCGTTATCAAATGCTACGCGAACGTGCACGCATCTATTTAGTGTTTCATGCATCAGGTTAGGCTCCGCTCGAACGCGTTCTCGAACGCTACACGAACGCGCACCCACTGAACTGAGTTATTTTCGTCAGATTTCGTACATAATTGTCCCTAGTAGCTATTCCTTCGTATGATGAACCTGATTGCCCCCTGTATTACGCAAGATTGTGTAGGTGTCATTCATCTGTATTCCCCACATGTATGAGTACAACGTGTTTAACGTATTACACTTCATATACCTCTTCATGATAACATTTGAGTATTATTTCTTGTGGTATATCGGATGGAAACCCAGACATAAATTCCGTACCGATTCCGAATGGACGGTAGTACGGTCTGTACTTGGGATACAATTCCACTTACCACTTGGGAAGGTGCTCACATGTGTGCTTGTGTGGTTAGTATTGTGGCTTGTGTTTTCTTGAATATATATGCAATGAAGTTGTATGTTCGTCGCTCATTTGATGTATTTTCAAGCATGCAATCTTAGATGTGAATATATGTAAGTCTAGGTGTAAGTTTTATTTTGTACATGTGAATTTAGAAGAATGATACTCTTGGAAACAAGTGTTACTTAAACCTGATTAAATTATTACATAAATCCTTTCATTACAAGTGGCATAAGTAAGGGACCATTCCGAACCCAACGGTTTGAGGTCTTCCCTTGCGAGGGGTGAGTGCGGCCTTAAATCTCATTTTCCCGGTTCACACCGGGTGGCGACTCCATTATTCTCCCGTTTAGTCCCCCTGGCTACTCCGTACTCCGACCGGGCCGCGAGCCCGGGACAGCATGCGTCGTCCAGTTTCTGTGTCCCACAGTCTGGCGACTCCACTGGGGATAGAGAGAATCGGCCCCGAAATATTGTCTTGTAATGTTTGGATTTATATTCTAATTGACCGTGTCTATTGTGGATAAAATTGTGGTTTAATCAAAGGCATTTTAAGGCTAGGTATTGGTTTGGTGTATTCCTTCATTCACTAACTTTCTAGAAGGAAAAGATGTGAAGGCACCTATATAGGCCATCTACTCGTAGCCTATTGTGATGGACTATTTGGATGACTCGTTGTTTATTCCTGACACCAAGCGATAAGAGCCTAAGAGGCTTGGGTATTTAAGTGAGGCCTCGCTCCACCTTCCTCTGGGGAATCTACAACGGGAATCCATTTGACAGTCCGTCACATCATAGCTCATTGGCACGTACCTTAGTGTATAAAAAAGGGTGCGTTCACTTGGGTTGCTCGCGAACCCTTGATTGGGGAGACCTAGTTGTGGACCATCCTTCGCCGACGAGAGCCTTTGTCTATACTCCTGCGAACCCACCCATAGACCGGGTTTGTATGGTTAAAGTAACAATTATTTCCTTGAGTATGTGCTAGTGGACCATCCTCATTTGGATCCATTTGGACCATTTGTCATGAGATATGGGCTTGTTGGGCCATTTAAACTGGGACAAGAACGTATTTTATGACGGTTGGGCCAAAGACTTCTAAGTGTTGATGGGCCAAATTTGTGCTTGTGTTCGGAACGTTACCATTTGGATTTAGTCGGGCTCTTTGTCATGAGATGTGAACTCATTGGGCCATTTAAACTGGGATGAGTTCACTCCTATAACAATTAGCCCGAAAGCTTCTAAAATGATAACGGTCCGATTTGTTTGAAAAATTTAATTTTAATTTAGTATGTTACCTGCATCTCATGCACCTCATGCATACATCATGTTAACACCCTCTCTGTCTCAAAAAGACATCATAGATACCGTTTGGGTTAGAGAAGGGACAAGGCTCATTAAAAGAACAGTAACAGTCATGAGTGAATCTGGTAATGAGGTATCCGTATCCCGTATGGATCAGTTAGAGAACAGTCTCGCCAAGGTCACTGAACAGTTGCAAGCTTTGACTACTGCTGTGGCTGGTATGGCTATGCCCCGTGCTGGGGGAATTTCTGAGAATGTGAGGCGTGAGGAGCCTCCGAATGTTGGGGGGATGATATCCCCACTTTTGATGATGATATGGCAGAGTATGTAGCAGGCAAGTATCTGGTCTCAGGCAGAGTTACAGAAACTTCGGGATCAGATTGAGTCGGTTACCCGCAAGATGAGGGGTAAAAATGAGGATTTGCTGGATTATGACACACTGACTTTCGAGGAACAGTTGCCGGCACAGTTCAAGATGCCTGATATGGCTAAGTTTAACGGGAATGGGGATCCAAGGGTGCATCTCCGACAGTTTGTATCAGTCATGAGTTCAGTTGGCTTATCTCAGCGCCAAGTGCAGAAAATGTTTGGAATGTCGCTTGAAGGAGCTCCCGTGGTGTGGTACCACAGTTTGGAGAAGAAAGTGAAGAAGATTGGAGGGAGTTGGCTGATGCCTTCCTGAAGCAGTATGTCACTGACCTAGAGATCGATCTGTCACTCCGTGATATGGAGAATGTTAAGCAGAAATCGGAGGAGAGTTTTAAGGAGTATGTGGACCGATGGAGGGGTCAGTTGTTGAAGATGCAGACAAGGCTTCGGAGAAGGATCAGATTAAGATGATTATCAAGGGCACCAAGCCCTCCATTTACAGCAAGTTGAGGAGGATGACCTCCATGATTGGAGACTTTCGGCAGTTGAGGGAAACTGTCATGGATATTGAAGAAGAAGAGGCTGAGATAGAAAATTCTATGGTCTGAACAGGAGGCCCATTGGGGGAACATCGGGAACAAAGCCCGTTTCTGCTGAGATTGCCGCTATCCGGAACCGGAGTTTTCCAACTTGGGAAGGCCCCTGCCCAAGGTGCTAGAGAAACTGAAGAGGCAAGGGCTTTTAAAACCCTTGGAAGCCAAACCATTACCAATCCTCTACCATCACATTATACCTAAGCCTTAACTGTCACTTTCACACACAACAAAAGGGCCATGACACTGACAATTACGCCCGACTCCGCCATGAAATCCAAGACCTGATAGACTCCAATAAAATACCTGACCCAGAAACAGAACAGCCTGACACACACAGAAACCCCTTACCCAATTACCGTGCCGTACCACCACCAGCCTATATGATCAATTCTGGCCTCCCAGAAGACCTTGTCCTAAAATCCGTTCACCCTCAAGCCTTTTGCCTGGGAATCTGGGATAGTACTAGTGAAGATGAGACTGAGCAGGGGAAAAACTTTTGGCTTGATTTCTCTAGCAGTGACGAGGAAGAAGTGAGGGGAATGACGCGCAGTGATCGTTTTTACAATGATATGGCGGAGAAGGGTAATGAAGTTTTGACAGATGGTAGAGAAGTGGTTGAGGCTGCAGAAAATACTAAGGGGGATATAGTGCTGAGGCAATTGAGGAAGACTAGAGCACAAATGAGTATCTAGGAACTATAATGTGCATTTTGGGAGCATAGGCAGGCTATGGTTGAGGCCTTGAGCAAGATTGTGGTGCCAGAAGACGCCAACCCTGCAATGTTTGTTGGGTCGGTTCAGAAGGAAGCTTTGCATATATCTTTTTCTAAGGATGAACTCCCAGCAGAGGGGAGAAACCATAACAGGCCTCTATTTATCAGGGTCGAGGTGAGGGGCAAGAGAACTTCATGTGTGATGGTGGATGAAGGTTCGTCCATCAATGTGTGCCCGCTGAAAATTCTAGCAAGATTGGGTATGAAAGCAACAGACTTGGACCCCTCCAGCATGACTATTAAGGCTTATGATGACAGCAAAAGGGGAGTCGATGGTACCTTTGTGGCTATGGTCAAGGTAGGACTGATTGAAGATGAGGTTGAGTTCACAGTACTGGACATCCCGGCTACTTTTGCCTTGTTGTTGGGAAGGCCTTGGTTTCACAAACTTGGGGGCGTGCCTTCCACTTTACATCAGATGATCAAGTTCCCGTATGAGGGAGAAGTTGTTACCATCCGGCTGAGTTAGATAATGCGTGCTGCCTTGGAGATACAACCTTTCACGAGGTTTCAGGTGTCAGCTACTTTTGAGGAGTGGGTGGATCTTAGGGTGGCTAGGATTATGGAAAAAATGAAGTTTGAGCCGGGTAAGGTTCAAAATTACCAGATTTCAGAGGACAGACTACTCGGAAGGGTTTGGGGTACAAGTCTGATGAAGAAAAGCCAAAGGTCAAGAAAAAGGGCTTGAAACTGATGGAATGTTTTGTGAAAGCTTCAGGATATCAAGGGGAGCCTGAACCTGTGGAAGTTAATGGAATTATGGTACCTGGGTTTGAGATCTTCCAGGATATGTTGGGTAAGAAGCTGATAGCTGAAGAAATTGTGGAGAAAGAATAAGAGAATTGGGAGGAAGAACTGATGAAGTTGGAGAGCCTGACTCTGGGAGAGGACGAAAACCCTGAAGAAGACCTGATTGCAGAGGAAGAAGTGTCTATAGATGATGAAGACATTTACCTTCCTGATTTGTTTGAATGTACTTCCGCATTATCCAATAATAAAGAAATTTCTTTTGCTTACTTGCCTGAGTTGTTTCCATTTACTCTGCACGAATCAAGCATATTTGACATCAGTTCAGCCATAACTACTGCATTTAACTTGGGTACACTTTAGAACCCCAAGGAAATTCTGATTGCAAGTGAAGTAACCTCCGAATAAAGGGAGAAACTAGAAGAAGTGTTGGTCAGATATGCCAAAGTGTTTGCTTGGTCCTATGAGGACATGCCTGGGGTAGACAGAAACATTGCCCAGCACACAATACCAACTTATCCGAATATGAGGCCAGTAAAACAGAAACTCTCAACGGATGAGACCATAATGGGCTGAGAAAGTCAGAGAGGATGTTAAGAAACAGATAGATGTGGGGTTCTTAGAAGTAGTAAAGTATCTCGAGTGGTTGGCTAATATAGTGCCGGTGCCAAAGAAAGACGGGAAGGTCAGAATGTGTGTAGACTACAGAGATCTCAACAAGGCTTGTCCGAAAGATGATTTTCCTCTGCCGCATATAGATGTTCTGGTTGATAGTGCGGCTTTATCTGCTATGTATTCGTTTGCAGATGGATTTTCAGGTTACAATCAGGTTCTCATGGCTGAGGAAGACAAACATAAGACTGCATTTGTTACTGAGTGTGGTACTTATTGTTACGAGGTTATGCCGTTTGGGCTTAAGAATGCGGGGGCTACTTATCAGCGGATGGCCACTACACTTTTCCACGACTTGATGCACAAAGAGATTGAGGTGTATGTGGATGACATGATGGTAAAATCAGAGACAAGAGTTTGGCATTTGAAGCACTGGAAAGGTTCCTTCAGAGAGTTGACAGATACAACCTGCGGCTTAATCCCAAGAAATGTGTGTTTGGGGTGACATCAGGGAAGTTGCTTGGTCATACAGTGGGAATGGGCGGAATAGAGGTAGACTCCGAGAAGATCAAGGCAATCACAGAAATGCCTGCACCGAAGACAGAAAAAGAAGTCAGAGCATTCTTGGGAAAGATTCAGTACATCAGTCGGTTCATTGCCAAGTTGACATCAGTATGTGAGCCTATCTTCAAACTGTTGAGAAAAGATCAGCCAGTGAGATGGAATGAACAGTGTCAGACAGCCTTCGACAAAATCAGAGAGTACTTGGTAAAGCCTCCTATATTGAAACCTCCGAGACCGGGCAGACCTTTGATATTGTATTTGGCTATAGAATCAGAAGCACTGGGGGCAATGATGGTACAGGATGAGACAGGGGTAGAACATGCAGTCTATTATCTGAGTAAGAAAATGCTCCCGTATGAGGCTCGGTATCAGGAAGTAGAGAAGATCTGTCTTGTCGTGGTATGGGCTTCCAGAAAGTTGCGACATTACTTCCAGTCATACAAGATCCAGGTAGTGGCAAAGGAGAATCCTCTGAAGTATCTTCATTCGGTGCCTTCACTAGTAGGAAAATTGGGCAGATGGTTGGTATTGCTGACAGAGTTTGACATTGAGTATCTCACCTCCAAAGTGATCAAAGGGCGAGCAGTAGTAGAGTTATTGGCATTGCAACCTGTTGAAGGGGATCAGTATAAGTTTGAATTTCCAGACGAAGAGATCCAAGCAATAACGGTTCAGAGATGGAAGATGTATTTTGACGGAGCAGTGAATTACAAGGGATCTGGAATTGGGATCGTGATAGTGACCCCCGAGGGAGAGACTTTACCTTTGGCCAAGAGGTTGACATTCAGAGTGACTAATAACATGGCCGAGTATGAAGCATGTGTTTTTGGTTTGACAGCATTGATAGCCTTGAAGGCCGGGAGTGTGGAAGTCTACGGAGACTCTATGTTGGTGGTCCAGCAGATGCGAGGAGAATGGGAATTGAAAGAAGAACGGTTGAAACCTTACCTCTTTCACCTCAGAAAGTTGGCACAGGTTATCCCCGAGTGTAAGTTTCAGCACTTACCGAGAGAAGAGAATCAGATGGCAGATGCATTGGCTACGCTCGCAGCAACTTGGGAAAATCCAGAAAAGTTAGTGATGAGACCGTTGATACTGACAACAGCAAGTAGACCTGTTTATGAGATAGAAAGAATTCTGGAAGTTGAGGTTGACGACGGTAAACCTTGGTATTATGACATTCAGAGATATCTGGAACATGGTAAACTCCCGGAAGGGGCAGGCAGAAAAGACAGAATAGCCATTCAGAAGTTAGCTTCCCAGTATGTGATTTTGAAAGTGGAACTACAAAGAGGCAAGCAACGGTATTCAGTTGAAGTGTTTGAGAAAAGAAGAAGCTGAAAAGAGAAAGAACATGCCGCGTGTGTGGGTCCGCACATGAACGGGGTGAATGGTCCCGCAAGATAATCTGTCCCGCAAGGGAGACAAGGGTCAACCATGGAAATAGACTGCGCGAAGATGGTAAAGCACTGTCATGATTTTCAAGCACATGGTAATTTGAATCACTTACACCGCACACAGAGTGCAGCAGCCGGGTTGTCCAGCATGAGCGACGTGGCCTTTCATCAGGGAGGGATTGATATGATGTGGGGAAAATCGACCGAATGCACAAATGGGCATCGTATATAGCTAGAGAGAAGTGTGTAAGCCGATATTCCGCAATGTTACAGCAAAACAGATGGCAAAGTTTTTAGCTCGGAACCTCATTTGTCGGTATGGTATGCCGCATCATGTAGTGACAGACAACGGGGTTCAGTTCCAAGGAGAGACGCAGGTAATGTTACAGAGGTACTGGATAGGCCACCACAAGTCATCACCGTATAGGCCGCAGGCAAATGGGGCAGTTGAGGCAGCCAACAAGACTATAAAAATGATTTTAGCCAAGATGACAGAGAACTGCAGAGATTGGGCCGAGAAACTACCATATGCTTTGTGGGGGTACAGAACATCAGTAGGACAGCAACAGAGGCCACACCTTACTCTTTGGTCTATGGAATGGAAGCAGTATTGCCGGTAGAAGTGGAAATACAGTCCATGAGGGTATTAGCAAAGGCAGAATTACCAGAACAGGAGTGGGCCGCACAGAGGTTTGATCAGTTAGCACTATTGGATGAGAAGAGAACGAAGTCTTTGTATCACATGCAGTTGTATCAGAATAGACTAGCCCGAGCATTCAACAAGAAAGTACGTCCCACCAAGATCAGAAATGGTGATTTGGTACTTAAGCAATCGAGGTCGTCGACGACAGATCTGAGAGGAAAATTCAGACCAAACTGGGAAGGACCTTACATAGTGCAGAAGGTAATGGGAAATGGGGCAGTGAGGTTATCAGACTTGGAAGGAAACGAGTTCACCGAGTCGATCAACGTAGACAGATTGAAGCAATACTTTGCCTGAGGGAGAGAAGACCGAGCAGTCACCACGGGAATTGGCAGAAGACCTAACCCAACGGAATAAGAAAATCATTCATGCATACACGTAACATTGCATTCTCTTCGTGTTTGTTTTTGTTTTGTGTTTGCAGGTTCGAAGAAAGGAAAAAGCGGCAGAAATGAGCCAAGCAGCGTCAACGCAATTTCAGTTTTTGGGATGAGTCCCAAGGGGCGAGGCCCATATCAGCTTGGGGGCGAGGCCCATATATTGTCAGCGGTGTTGGGTCGAGGTGCCCAGGGTCGAGGTGCCCCCATTGTCAGTTGTAGTTCCGGGTCGAGGTGCCCACTACATCATCAGTTCGAGGGCGATGTCCCTATTGTCAGCGGTGTTGGGTTGAGGTGCCCAGGGTCGAGGTGCCCCCGTTGTCAGTTGTAGTTCCGGGTCGAGGTGCCCAGGATCAAGGTGCCCACTGCATCATTCGTTCGAGGGCGAGGTCCCTATTGTCAGCGGTGTTGGGTCGAGGTGCCCAGGGTCGAAGTGCCCCCGTTGTCAGTTGTAGTTCCGGGTCGAGGTGCCTAGGGTCGAGGTGCCCACTACATCATCAATTCGAGGGTGAGGTCCCTATTGTCAACGGTGTTGGGTCGAGGTGCCCAGGGTCGAGGTGCCCACTACATCATCAGTTCGAGGGCGAGGTCCCTATTATCAGTGGTGTTGGGTCGAGGTGTCCAGGGTCGAGGTGCCCCCGTTGTCGGTTACAGTTATTGGGATGCGTCCCAGGATCGAGGTCCACTGCAGCACCAACTCAGCTCGAGGCAGCAGCAGAGCCAGGTAAGTGAAAATGCATTGCATAACTTTGATAGGATTGTTCAAAGTCACACACTGCACAAGTCCCATCAAAGTGGGGGCGACTGTAGGCTTTGCATTTTCGCATGTGAAACCCGATGATGAGTCTCAGTTGGAGGCACTACCTTTTTAGCTAAGGATATTGCGGGAAACGGAGGTCGGAAGGGGAAATTCAGAATAAGTACGTCATCATATTCATTTCGCAAGTTCATTGTCTTCGTTAGTGCTGCGTCCGTTACTTCGTTCGAACGTCAAGCAGATTGCGGGCGTTCGTGTAGCGTTCGAATGGGCGTTCGAACGGCGTCGGTATTTCTGGTTTTGCTGCTAGCCTCGCACCCCAGCCCAATTAGCCCCCCAAAGCCCATAAAACACATCCCAATTAATAAAACACATTTAAAACACATGGGAAATTAAAATAAATATTAAATTAAATATTAAGGCAAATATTAATAATGTATTTGAATTAAATAAAATATTTAAACCATTTACCAATTAAATAAAACATAATATAATCATACCTAATTAAGACAAATCAAATATATTAACTTTCTAACTAAACAAATCACATACTAAATTAAAAAGATATCATGCCTAATTAAAATCAATCATAACAAATTAAATATTTTGTATTCCTAATCTAAGCCAATCTTGTCTCCATCAAATCTTTGACTTTCCTTGCTCAATACAAAATCAAATCCCTTCCTTGTGAGACAAGGTGAAGCCCTAGCCATTCTCTATATAAACAACCCCTAACCAAGACATGCACTCCCCTAGCTCATACACAAAACTTACACGAAAATCACAACACCAAGAACCCTAGCCACTCACGGCAATAGCAAGAAGCACAAACAAAAGTCTTCTCTTCATCTCTCCTTCTTTGGCCGAGAATACCACTATCCTCCATCCCCTCCATTGCCGAATTTTAACAACCATTACAACCACCAATACAGCCCCTAACCACCACTGAAAACCACCTCCATAAACTCCCCACACATCACCGAAAATACACCCTCAAAACAGCAGCCAAATCCTCAAAACAGTAACATAAAAACTGCATTCATAATCCTTAAAATAATCACACAAGACTACATTAAAAACCCACAAAAAACACTCGGAACAGTTCGTTGAAACGTCAAAACAGGTGACCTGAACAGTGAGCAGCAAAACAGAGGCCGAACAGCAGCAGAACGGAGACCGAACAGCAAGCAAAATAGCAAAACAGTGAGCTAGGACGCTAAACCATTGAACCGGAGAAGTTGAGGAGCCTTACCCTTCCGACGTCCGTGAAACGCAAGCCTGAAAGTTGGAAAAATGGTTAGACCTGAGGGTATTTTCCACACTCGTTTTCTGTTTTATTTGTATTATTTATTGAGTATTGCTTACATGATTGTTATGTTGAAATGCATGTTGTGGCCCTTGAGTAGATAAATATGCATGAATTATGAGATGTTGTATGTTGTGGCTTTGGAATAAAATGAGAGATGTGTCAACTCTCGCGGTATATCGGATGGAAACCGGACATAAATTTCATAGCCGATTCCGAATGGACGGTAGTATGATCTGTACTCGGGATACAACTCCACGTACCGCTTGAGTAAACGGCACCCTCTTTTGTGTTTTGTTGCTTTGATTTATTTATTTTTCGTCACTTGAATTCTGCATGTTGCTTATTTATGCATGATTCAATCGAGCGCATGGGCTTAGTAAGTGCAATGAAAGGTCCCCTATTTGAAGGGGTTAAAACCCTTTACCACGATGCTTTGCCGCGCCGGTTGATGTGTGTTTGGTTGAATGCGAGATACGTTCAATCGGGCATACTAAGTTTGGTATTATTGTTTATTTATTCTTTGTATGCATGATTCAATCGAGCGCATGGGCTTAGTAAGTGCGATGAAAGGTCCCCTATTTGGAGGGGTTAAAACCCTTTACCACGATGCTTTGCTACGCCGGTTGATGTGTGTTCGGTTGAATGCAAGATACGTTCAATCGGGCATACTGAGTTTGGTATTATTGTTTCTTTATTCTTTGTATGCATGATGCGATCGAGCGCATGGGCTTAGTAAGTCGGATTAAAGGTCCCCTATTTGGAGGGGTTAAAATCATTTACCACGATGCTTCGCCGCGCCGGTTGGTGTATATCCGGTTGGGTGTGAGATGAGTTCAATCGGATACGTGAGGTCCCACATTGTGGATTTGTTTGCCTATGAATGTATTGCATGCATCAGGTCTGGTTCCGTTCGAACGCGTTCTCGAACGTTATACGAACGCGAACCTTCTGTTTACTGTTCGAACGCGTTTACAAACGCTACGCGAACGCGCACGCACTTTCTTAGTTTCATCATGCATCAGGTCTGGTTCCGTTCGAACGTGTTCTGGAACGCTATACGAATGCGAAACTTCTGTTTATCGTTCGAATGCGTTATCAAATGCTACGCGAACGTGCACGCATCTTCTTAGTGTTTCATGCATCAGGTTAGGCTCCGCTCGAACGCGTTCTCGAACGCTACACGAACGCGCGCCCACTGAACTGAGTTATTTTCGTCAGATTTCGTACATAATTGTCCCTAGTAGCTATTCCTTCGTATGATGAACCTGATTGCCCCTCTGTATTACGCAAGATTGTGTAGGTGTCATTCATCTGTATTCCCCACATGTATGAGTACAACGTGTTTAACGTATTACACTTCATATACCTATGTCATGATAACATTTGAGTATTATTTCTTGTGGTATATCGGATGGAAACCCAGACATAAATTACGTAGCCGATTCTGAATGGACAGTAGTACGGTCTGTACTTGGGATACAATTCCACGTACCACTTGGGAAGGTGCTCACATGTGTGCTTGTGTGGTTAGTATGTGTGCTTTTGTTTTCTTGAATATAATATGCCAATGAAGTTGTATGTTCGTCGCTCATTTGATGTACTTTCAAGCATGCAATCTTAGATGTGAAATATATGTAAGTTTAGGTGTAAGTTTTATTTTGTACATGTGAATTTAGAAGCATGATACTCTTGGAAACAAGTGTTACTTAAACCTGATTAAATTATTACATAAATCCTTTCATTACAAGTGGCATAAGTAAGGGACCATTCCGAACCCAACGGTTTGAGGTCTTCCCTTGCGAAGGGTGAGTGCGGCCTTAAATCTCATTTTCCCGGTTCACACCGGGTGGCGACTCCATTATTCTCCGATTTAGTCCCCCATGGCTACTCCGTACTCCCGACCGGGCCGCGAGCCCGGGACAGCATGCGTCGTCCAGTTTCTGTGTCCCACACCCCCCCCAAAATTTCCCAAACATCCCAGGTAGTTCGCCAGCGCAAAAGTAGCAGTATTAGTACCAGGATTTGACTCGTTTACCACAACCGCCAGTCGGGTTGGTCCAGATATTTCTTTTGACTTTTGAGGTAGGAGATTTAGGACAATTTCATGTTTTTTTGCATACTTTTGCTGTAAACATTTATTTGAGGTTTATTGAATTGCATTTTGTGGAACAATATTTTTCTTTGCAAATTTAGTTCAGTTGCATGACATGTAGGTGCTCGAGCTGAAGTGGTTCGCAGACCCCTTTATAGGATTGGGCCTGCTCTAGGGAGGGGTCCTGACAGTAAGTTATTATCATTTTAAAGTAGTTATTTTTAGGTTTATATTTTTTATTTAAATAATTTGTATTAATGAAATAAATATGACAATTTTATAATTATTTTTAGAGATAGTTGGTCTCTAAAAGTATTAACAATTTAAAGGTTTGAATTTCCTCGGATGAATTTAATTTCTCAAGTTTTTGTTGTAGTTGTTATGACCATTTGTATCTATAATATTTTGTCCTCCATCAGATTCTTAATCATTCATGAACACGCCATTTATCTCCTCCGTTTTCTTTTTGGGTGAAGGCACAAGAATTAAAAGCAATTCATGTGATACAATCACTACAAAAATTAGACCCTTTAGCGTCGAAAAATTTCGACGCCATAAGTCACATTTTCGACGCAAAAGACGATTAGCGTCGAATTAATTAGACGCAAAAAATGGACGCCGAAATGTCGACGAGAATCACTTTTAGCGTCGAAATAAATAAATGTGACGCTAAAAACTATATTTTGCGTCCAATTTTTTTCGACGCTAAATTAAATATTCTGACGCTATATGTTATATTTGGCGACGAAATAATTCGACACCAAAATTAGCGTCGAAACGTATCGACGCTAAAGTATATTAAAAAAGTAATATTTGTATACTTACAGCGGCCATTTTTTGTTACTATTAGCGTCGAAATTTTCGACGCCAAAAGTCAATTTTTAGCGTCGAAATATTCGACGCTAATAGTAAAAAAAAAATTTTTAAAAATTATTAATTTAATTTTCTTTGGTCTAAAATATTTAATTTAATTGAAAAAAAAATCTAATTAATAACAGAATTACGAAATATTATAATAAATATTATATTGAAATTTGTTTTAGAAAAAAAAAATATTATATTAAATCTATTTGTTCAAAATGTTTATACAAAACCAAATATAAAATTTTTAGCGTCGATAAAAGTTTTCGACGACAAAAGTTGAATATTTGGCGTCGAAAATTATTTTCGTCGCTAAAAGCCTGATATTTGGCGTCGAATTTTAATTACGACGCTAAAAGTGATTTTTAACGTCGAAATTTATTTCGACGCTAAATATTTGGACGCTAAAAGCCATAATTCTTGTAGTGAATGTCAAGAAGATAAAGAAAATAGTCATTTGACATTGTTGGCATTTGTAGGTTTACGTGTGCAACAATCGGCATAACGAGACAGAGATCAAGTTCCCTACTTGAAAAAATATAGTATTAAAGGGATGGAAGAGAAGGCTTTTGTTAGAAATTAAGAGGTGACAAGGGTGTTTTTAAAAAGGAAATAAATGTTACAATCACTTTATTTTTATTATTTTATATTTATCTCTAATAATATAATATTTATCTTCCTTTAGTATATTTTAATAAGTTAGGGATAGATTTGTTATCTTAATTTTAAAGATAAATTATTATTCTTTTAGATATGTTATTTTAGGCTACTATTCTCTATTTAAATAATTCATATTAATGAAATAAAGCAACAGAAAATAAATATGATAATTTTATAATTATTTTAGAAGGTGGTTGGTCCTTCAAAACACACAACATTTAGGAGGTTTGGATTTATTCAAACGAATTTATTTTTTATTTTTTTAGTGTCATCTTTATCGTGCAATGACTCGTGTCAGGATTTAAGAGAAATAACAAGGTACTTTTTTTATTATCATAGGCTTGCACTAAGGTTCCGCACTATGTCCTTGTCTTTTTACCGTAGTAATGGATGTAATTACTAAGGATATCTAAGATGAAGTGATATGATGTATGTTATTTGTTGATGATATAGTACCGGTGGATGACTCTGAAGAAGGTATAGATGCTAAACTTGAGAGATGGAGAAAAAACTTTGAAGGAAATGTCTACGCGTAGTAGGTTACAAACTAAACACATGGTGCGTGAGTTTAACAAATGTCGTAGAGGTAATGTAATAGAAATAAGAATTGGCGATGAACCAATCTCAAGTAGCGAGTGTTTTAAGTACATTGATCGGGATGTTACGCATAAAATTCAACCAGGTTGGAGGAAATGGCGACGTGTGTTTGGGGTCTTGTGCAATCGCAACCTCCCTTTAAACCTTAAAGGCAAATTTTATAGAACTGTCGTGAGAGCTGCAATGCTTTATGGAATAGAATGTTTGGGCAATAAAACATCAACATGCCCAAAAAATAAGGGTAGCTGAAATTAGAATGCTAAGATGGATGTGTGGGTGGACTATGAAAGCATAGTTAAAATTGAAGTAATTATTAAGAAATTATGGGTAGCATCGATTGATGAAAATATGAGCGAACTAAGGCTAAGATGGCTACACATATCCAATGTAAGTCTCTAAGTGATATAGTGAGAAAATGAGAGAAAATTGTGCTGCCATATGTGAAGTGAGGAATGAGAATGCCTAAGTTGACATGAATAGAAACCATACAAAAATATATAAGCTTTATGGATCTTAATGAATCAATGATCTCAGATAGGGTACTATAGTGTTAAAAAATTCATATAACCAACTCCACATAATTGGAAAATATTTTATTTAATTTGGTTAATGTCCTCGTTATGGATATTTGTATAAATCTTTATGTGATGTTGCTTGCCTATCATTGAAAACTTTCTGCCTTAAGACTAAATACAAAAGAGAAAAAGGCAAAAAGGAAAGAATAATAATTAAATGATTATAATTATTATAACTTTAATTAATAACAACTATTACATCTTAAATTTATCGTTCTCGAATAAGGGCTTTTAATCTTTAATTAACATTTCAAGCTTTTCATATGGAAAGCATACTTATTCATCTAAGACTCCTAGCACCTAAGTAACCCATTAATTAATTACTAACTTATTAGATAAGACTGTTTGTTTATATTCTACAAAAATAGTAATTGTTTTTTTAATTAACAATAATGCTAGGGGTGTACAAAAAATATATATTTGAAACTGGAAAAACCGAATCGAATGGAAATAATTGGTCAATTTTTAATTGAAAATTGAATCAAACCGAATTATAATAATTTTTTAAACTAAAAAAATTTGAACAGAGCTGAATAATTTGATTTATTGATTTTTTTTTTAAGTTTAATCATGTTATGTTGTTATTTTATATATTATATTTATTACATTATTAAATTTATTTGGTGTTTAGTTATCCTTAATTTTATGAAATTTTTTTTTATACTTTAAATAATTTAAATGATAATTGTATTTCATGATGAAAATCTTTTATTTGTCTAGTTTGTGATGATTAGAGCAATTTTAGTGTAATATTAAATGAATGTTATTAATTATTTGTTATTACAGTTAAAAAAAACTTAAAAAAATCAAATTAAATTGAACTGAAATGATAATTAAAAATAATTATAAGTTTTTTTGAAAAGAAAATAACCTAAAAAATATTTTTAAAAAATCAAATAATTATAATACATGTGAATAGGGATGACAAAAATATCCATATCCATTGGATATTCATCAACTTGGATTTGGATAATATCCATTCAATATTTATTAGATATAGAGATGCATATCCGAAATTGACAAATCATATTCAGTATTTTGGTTTGTGGTTTGCAATTACTACACTGATGTGAAAATATAGGAGAAGTTGTAGGTTTGCTTGTCTACCAAGATGAAGAATTAGAAATTTCTTAACTACAATGGTAGTTTTCCGAGTCTGGTCCGCATATTGCCTTATTGAATCTAGAATTGGATCACTTTTCTTCGTATCGGATTCGAGTAAAATCCGGATATTATCAATCATAATGCTCTAAATATTCGGAATCCAAATTTCAAACTTTGATTTCGTAACATTTTTTTTACAAGTCTGGATTTTGGTTTATTTTCATTATTTAAATTTAATGAAAAGGTAATAAAAATATATGCTGTCTGTACAATATATATATATAAATTGTGTACCAAATGTTTTTTATTTTTATTATTTATTTTTGTTTCTGATTTACAATTTCGAGTTTCAATGAATCTACAACCGACATGAAAAGTTCTGGATTCTCTATATATTACATTTGGAATCCGAATTTACAATACATATGAACTGAGTTGAATTCAATCAGGATCAGACCACCGGTTCGGTTAAGTTCGGTTTTGAACTTAAAGCGAATCAGATAATTCTGATTCGGTTTTGGTTTCATAAGAACGTGGAATCGGAAATTGGGAATTGGAACCGAATCATACTGGACAATTTCGGTTCAGCTCCCTTTTTTTAAACCATTTAAAAATTGAATTTTAATTTTAAAAAAATAAAAATGGGATTTGAAATTATTAATTTAAATTTATATTACATTAAATTAGAAACTTAAATTAAAAATAAATAAAAAGTTTAAACTTAAACTTTTAAAAACTTAAATTGCATACGTATCCTCAAGAAGTGAGATGAATCAAAGTTCAAATAGTTCTCTATTATATTTTTTAGATAGTTCCCAATTACAATTATTTACTTATCATCATTATCTATGTCTGTTGTTAATCATTCAGCTCTCGTTTCGCTTGCACTTGCATTGTCGAACAAGTCTTCAAAAATCATTGGGGGCCTCTTCTTGTTATCTCATATCAACTTGGGTTCAATCATCCACACATGTTATTGCTTCTAAAGTGCTTGGATGTAATGAAGATCATCTCGCTTCCAAAATATTGTCTCCTAAGCTGAAGGCTTATTCAACCGCAACGGTGGAAATAGGTGCTCCCTACACTTTTTTAGCAATAATTGATAAAACATAATATACATATTGATGTTGGTTCCACCAGTCAAGTACTTGAAAATTTTTACTTACTAAACTTTCAAGAAGAAACTAGAAATTTTTTGATAAATAATTATCTAATTTCGAGTTGTTAGTCATAGTTTCCCTCTGTTTTTTTTTTTTATTTCGTTGTAGTAACCAACGATCAACTATGATAAATCTTAAATGTATTACGGGTTCGCTATTAGATTGTCTTAATAATTACAAATTATATCTACTGACATAATTAGTAAATAAATATATTAAATTATTTTTTATTCCATCAATTATTTATCTAATATTAATTTCATCATCTATTCCTAAAAATTCATAGTAAGTTTATAATTCACTATTCAAACCTTTTAATTTAAATATATGATTAAGAAAATATGGTAATAAAATAAAGTAATGAAATATTTTTAAAATAAGTCAATAATTTTATCTTCATAATAATAATAGTTTCAAATAAAACAATACCATTAACATTTGAACTTTCAACATGCTCATATAAAGTACCAATAATATTCAAACATTCAACAAGAAATAAATTTATTATATGATAATAAACTTCACTAAAAATATTTGTTACATCATTAAAAACTTTTTAAATTCTTTTAAGACATTGTATGACTTGTGTGTCACACACACCCCAATCAACATATATAAGATCTTTCTCGTGGGATATAAAGTGAGGGTATTATCGTAATTGAAGGTGATTTAGTCTGCATCTTCACTCGTTGGTTTATGCACTGACAGTGACGCTCCACTTCAATCAGTAGCCATTGAAGGACTCCATGTTGTTGGTCCAACGACTAATAGTCGTTGGGCACAAACGGTTCCAACCGGAATCGTACGGTTTCGGTTTGAACCGTGGAACCGATTGAAACTGGAAGATTCCAACGGTTCTAATTCGAACCGTTGCAACTGTCTGGTTCTTTTCGGTTAGACTATGGTAGAATTCTGACCGAACCGAAAAATCTGATTTCGGCTCCGGAATCGGAACCGGTTGGAACCGGAACAGATCGGTTCCTACCAGTTCGATTTCAGTTCCAAACCGAAACCTTGGTCGGGTATTTTGAATCATCAAAATTTATTCATCGAATCCGGATTTTTTTCCTTTAACATCTATGATTACAACTTTACAATTCAACGCCTAACTCTATCTTCAAGGTTTGTTCACAAACTACTACTATAGTCTCCAATGATATCAAATACGTTTAGGTACAAACATGTTATTTTGAGTATTTAATATGCAACTTAAACTATTAAACATGTAAATTCTACCAATAAACATGTAATTAATTTAATATTTGAAAATTTTCTTGTTTATTATCAGAGTTTACATGCTTAATGATTTAAACAACATGTTTAATAATTAATAGTAAAAATTATATATTTAAATCAATAATATCGAATATCCTTGGGGTAGTAGAATGAGCCCTTGTTTACATGATCATTATTAGATTTTGCCGTTTTGAAAATGACAAATCAACCTTATTTGCTTAAGAAATTGTTATCCAATAAAAAAAAAAAATTAAAATAATGCTTCAAAAATGGGGCTAAAGAATCTTAAACAGATGCTAAAAAAGTAAAGAGTACAGAGACTTGCAAAAATAAATAAAAACCCAGTAATGAGGGAGTAACAGTTTCAACTTTGAACGTTTTAATGTCCCCTGCACACGTGGTCTCCTGTCACGTCATTTATGTAGATGAGATCTCCCTTTTAATCCGGTCAATTCCTTGATCCTTCCCTCGATTTCTACCACGTGTTTTAATCGTGGTCGTCGGGTATCTCTTGATGTGGACCAGACATTGCTCTACTTGTCATGTCTTCGTCAGTGCTTTTTGCTTTTCTTCATGTCGGTTACACACAGACTCTCTCTCTCTCTCTCTCTAACTTTTCTGTGCTGATTTAACAGCAGCAATTTAACCCATAAAAAATATGAAATGGCTCGTCTATAACATCGACCGGTATCACGAACCCTTGGCAAATGGTCAGATTTAAAGTATTAATTAAATAATATTTAATTAATATTTGAATTGATAAGAATTAGAAGATATTTTTAGGATTTAATCATTATGTTGATGGTGTTTTCAGGCATTATGTTATTTAATCAGCACGACAGGAGTAAAAAATGTAATTCACTTCTCAGTCAATATTATTAATGCCGACCCGACCACTAAAGAGTCAACAGTAAGGGGCCGGGAACTTTACGGTTAGTGACCGAGCACTTGAGTTCAAGATGACCGGGCAATTATCAGGTCGACAGCAGCATTCTCAGTACAAAAGACTATTATGACCGACCACATGAAGACCGACCTCGTGAAAACCGAGCATATGGCAAGACATGTTCGGGAAGATAAGGCATTCTATCCATACAAGATAAGATAATAAGTTATCCTATTTTCATAAAGAGAACTGATGAGTCAGTATCCTAAAAGGATAAAAGAAGTGAAGATAGTTTTAAAAGTAGGAATCCTGATAGGAAAAAGGTAACCATCTCCAACTGGGAATTCTTGTACAAATAGGAATCTGATTTCTTCACCATTATAAATAGGAGGGTATAGTGAGTGTAGAATGAAAGGAGAATCAATATCAAGATCAGAATCATTACCATCAGATTTGTAAAAAAACCAGAAGCAGAGCCGAGAAGCGTGTTTGAGCAATAAAAGTATCATCCTTTTTGTGCCCGTGGACGTAGGTCGGACCAAGATCCGCCGAACCACGTTAAATCTCCTTGTCGATTGGCGTATTATTTGTCTTTTGCTAAGTTTGATTTTGGTCCCCCATAACCAAACAAATTCACTATTGAGGGAGGATTGTCTCGGGAGTAATATTCCCATATTGCCCTGAGACCAAAATCAGCCGTCAACAGTTGGCGCCGTCTGTGGGGAACTCAACAAAAAGCGGTTCGCGTAGTAAGACGATGGCAGAAGGCGGAAATCACCAATCGTCGGGGAATCCGGCCACAGATTGGATGAAGAAGATAAAAGAAAGCATAAGGAAGGACAGAGAGGATAGTCAGGCCCTCCTAAAAACCATGATGGACCGACTGGAGAGAATGGAAGGGGGGAACCGCGAGAAGCCTGAAACCAGAGCTAATCAAAAAAGAGGAGAGATAGCAGATGGAAAGAGGGTTGTGGATACAAGTGAGGACGATGGACCTAGGAGGAGGGGGCCTTACGGGATAAAATCCATAGTGGTGGAAGAAGATTCACAAGCAGAGGACACATGGGAAGAAGAAGAAGAGAGACGTTCGACAGATTCCTCTTATGATAGTCTCCGCTACACTAGAAGAGGAGGCACAGAGTACGACGAGACTGTTCGGGAGATCCCAAGGCGTGAGGAACACCGCTCCCGTGGCAACAGACATGAAGAAGAGCGCAGAAGGCGACATGGCGGCCCAAATAGCAAGGTAAAATCTTGGTTAAAGAAAGAGATGGCCAAGTGGGGGGCAAGCCTCAAAACAGGTACATGAGCCGCCCGGGATGATAAAGAAGAATCCCCCATCACAGAAGAAATAAAATCAGCAAAATTCCCGAAAAGGTTCAACATGTCGACCATGACGCCCTACAAAAGCCATACCGATCCAAAATCCCATATTGAGAGCTTTGTACTATTGATGGAGGTCCAAGGAGTGACAGGGGACGCCGTGTGCAAGATATTCCCCCTAACCTTGGGTGGATCCGCCATTCTATGGTATATAAGTCTAGCCCCAAGGAGCATCGGTAGCTTTGCACAAATGAGAAAGTCGTTCGTACGGCACTTCAAAGGGGGCATACGCTCCTAAAAAGACAATCAGAGAGTTAAGACTCATGAAGCAGGGAGACGACGAGCCCCTAAAAACCTTTATTGAGAGGTATCATAACATGGTACTTGAAGTCGGGGGGTATCAGTCTCCCGAGGCCTTGGAAAGCCTGAAAGGAGCTTTAAAAGTCGGAAGACTGTGGACCTACCTAAGAATCCAAGGCACCCCAGACTATGCAACCGCCCTGGAGGTGGCCTGGAAGTTCGTTTCGTTAGAAAACGAGGAGAAAATCTCCCGGAGGGGGACGACTATCAGAGAGAGGACGATGAGGGCAGAGGCCCCCCGACGAGCAGACAGGGAGCCCAAAAAACCACCCCCAAAGCACAAGGAATTCAAGCCGATACCTCGGAACAACCAGGAAAGAGGAACCCCAACGTAAAGCTTTTTCCCGAAATATCCCGCAGAAGAACTGTAAGGAGGGCAGTATGTCCCCAAATATGAATAAAACCATCTCTTTCCAAAAGAAAAATTTTTTCCATCCACTTTCTTAAAACAAATTTGAAAGCCATATAAAAAAAAAAACACGGGGGACATACTCAACGCCCATTACAGAGGACAGTTGGCGCCGAGGCCCTTTCAACAATCGGCTTGGGGCTGGAGTTTGTTCCGCCGAGGCCCCTTCAACAATCGGCTCGAGGCTGGAGTTCGTTCCGCCGAGGCCCCTTCAACAATCGGCTCGGGGCTAGAGTGCGTTCCGCCGAGGCCCTTTCAACAATCAGCTCGGGGCTGGAGTTCGTTCCGCCGAGACCCCTTCAACAATCGGATCGGGGCTGGAGTTCGTTCCGCCGAGTCCCCTTCAACAATCGGCTCGGGGCTGGAGTACGTTCCGTCGAGGCCTCTTTATCGGCTCGGGGCTGGATCTCGTTCCGTCGAGGCTGCTATACTATTCGACTCAGGGGTCGGGTTACGTCCCACCGAGTCGTGCTTATCGGCCTGGGGACGGAACATTCCCACAGAACCAAATGTCTTTTAGCTCGCGGTCCTCAAAATATTGAGGGACATAATCGATGCATAGGATCCATGAGAAGCATAGCACGGGGAGGGATGATACCCCCGTGGCGATTGCTTGCTCCAGTGTTACCGAACATAAGGAGGAATATGCCCTTAATGTTTCGAAACACTCTCTGATCCTCACTTACCCGATGTAATGGATCCGTGAGAAAGCATAGCACGGGGAGAGATGATGCCCCCGTGACGATTGCTAGCTCCAGTGATGCCGGACCTAAGGAGGAATATGCCCTTAGTATCTCGGACTCTCTTTGATCTATTCATCATTTGGATCAAAGAGAGGGGCAGCACGGGGAGGTGTTGTGCCCCTGTAGCGTGTGCCTGCTCCAGCGTGGTAAGGAGGAGCCCTCGCACAATACACAGGCTCCACAGTGACCCGACGTATAGAGGATGTGCCCTTACCATTTTAAACGCTCTCTGATCCAAATCCTGGTTCGTCGGGACACTGAATTGAAAGGTTCAGAATTGTGTTTTGGAGGCCTCAGGTAGGACGCTGTTTCGAGGCATCCGTGCTGTTGTTTACACGTGTGAAAAGTTTTGCTTTGGGACAATTGCTAAGTCACCCCCACCTTTTGATTTTATTTTCCAAAGTTTTGTTTTTGTTTTTTGCCGGTCTGGCAAGGGGACGCCCGTGCCAGATTTGGTAGGGCTTCAAAAGGTTGAGTCACCTCCCTTCTGAATAAGTCCCAAGGATTATTCGACTCGGGGCTGGATTCGTTCCGCCGAGGTTTCGTGGTGTAGGCTCGGGGCTGGATTTATTCTGCCGAGGCCTATGTGTGCCACTTGATTATTCGGCTCGAGACTGGATTTCGTTCCGCCGAGGCCACTTGATTATTCGGCTCGGGACTGGATTTCGTTCCGCCGAGGCCACTTGGTTAATCGGCTCGGGCTGGATTCGTTCCGCCGAGGCCACTTGATTATTCAGCTCGGGACTGGATTTCGTTCCGCCGAGGCCACTTGATTATTCGGCTCGGGCTGGATTTCATTCCGCCGAGGCCACTTAGTTATTCGACTCGGGGTCGGGTTACGTCCCACCGAGTCTACCTCTTTGGACTGGGGACGTAACATTCCCCCAGGTCCAAGTGTCTTTTCAGCTCGGGGGGGGGGTACGTCCACCGAGTCAGCCCTTCGGACTGGGGACGTAACATTCCCCCAGGTCCAAGTGCCTCTCTTCACTCGGGGTCGGGTTACGTCCCACCGAGTCAGCCCTTCGGACTGGGGACGTAACATTCCCCCAGGTCCAAGTGCCTTTCTCAGCTCGGGTTACGTCCCACCGAGTCTACCTCTTTGGATTGGGGACGTAACATTCCCCCAGGTCCAAGTGCCTTTCTCAGCTCGGGGTCGGGGTACGTCCCACCGAGTCAGCCCTTCGGACTAGGGACATAACATTCCCCCAAGTACAAGTGAGGACGATGGACCTATGAGGAGGGGGCCTTACGGGATAAAATCCATAGTTGTGGAAGAAGATTCACAAGCAGAGGACATATGAGAAGAAGAAGAAGACAGACGTTCGACAGATTCCTCTTATGATAGTCTCCGCTACACTAGAAGAGGAGGCACAGAGTACGACGAGACTGTTCGGGAGAACCCAAGGCGTGAGGAACACTGAACCTGTGGCAACAGACATGAAGAAGAGCGCAGAAGGCGACATGGCGGCCCAAATAGCGAGGTAAAATCTTGGTTAAAGAAAGAGATGGCCAAGTGGGGGCAAGCCTCAAAACAGGTACAGGAGACGCCCGGGATGACAAAGAGGAATCCCCCCTCACAGATTAAATAAAATCAGCAAAATTCCAGAAAAGGTTCAACATGCCGACCATGACGCCTACAAAGGCCATATCGATCCAAAAACCAATATTGAGAGCTTTGTACTATTGATGGAGGTCCAAGGAGTGACAGGGGACGCCGTGTGCAAGATATTCCCCCTAACCTTGGGTGGATCCGCCATTCTATGGTATAGAAGTCTAGCCCTAGGAAGCAACGGTAGCTTTGCACAACTCAGAAAGTCGTTCGTACGGCACTTCAAAGGGGCCTGCGCCCCTAAAAAGACAATCGGAGAGTTAAGACTCATGAAGCAGGGAGACGACGAGCCCCTAAAAACCTTTATTGAGAGGTATCACAACATGGTACTCGAAATCGGGGGGTATGAGTCTCCCGAGGCCTTGGAAAGCCTGAAGGGTGCTTTAAAAGTCGGAAGACTATAGACCCACCTAAGAATCCAAGGCACCCCAGACAATGCAACCGCCCTAGAGGTGGCCCGGAAGTTCGTTTCGTTAGAAAACGAGGAGAAAATCTCCCGGAGGGGGACGACTATCAGAGAGAGGACGATGAGGGCAGAGGCCCCCCGACGAGCAGACATGGAGCCCAAAAAACCACCCCCAAAGCACAAGGAATTCAAGCCGATACCTCGGAACAACCAGGAAAGAGGAACCCCAACGTGAAGCTTTTTCCCGAAATATCCCGCATAAGAACTGTAAGGAGGGCAGTATGTCTCCAAATATGAATAAAACCATCTCTTTCCAAAAGAAGATTTTTTCCATCCGCTTTCTTAAAACAAAGTTGAAAGCCATATAAAAAAAAACGGGGGACATACTCAACGCCCATTACAGAGGACAGTTGGCGCCGAGGCCCCTTCAACAATCGGCTCGGGGATGGAGTGCATTCCGCCGAGTCCCCTTCAACAATCGGCTCGGGGCTGGAGTTCGTTCCGCCGAGGCCTCTTCATCGGCTCGGGGCTGGATCTCGTTCCGCCGAGGCTGCTATACTATTCGACTCAGGGGTCGGGTTACGTCCCACCGAGTCGTGCTTATCGGCCTGGGGACGGAACATTCCCCCAGAACCAAATGCCTTTTAGCTCGCGGTCCTCAGAATATTGAGGGACATACTTGATGCATATGATCCATGAGAAGCATAACACGGAGATAGATGATACCCCCATGGCGATTGCTTGCTCCAGTGCTACCGAACATAAGGAGGAATATGACCTTAATGTTTCGAAAAACTCTCTGATCCTCACTTACCCGATGTAATGGATCCGTGAGAAAGCATAGCACGGGGAGAGATGATGCCCCCGTGACGATTGCTAGCTCCAGTGATGCCGGACCTAAGGAGGAATATGCCCTTAGTATCTCGGACACTCTTTGATCTTTTTATCATTTGGATCCAAGAGAGGCGCAGCACGGGGAGGTGTTGTGCCCCTGTAACGTGTGCCTGCTCCAGCGTGGTAAGGAAGAGCCCTCGCATAATACACAGGCTCCACAGTGACCCGACGTATAGAGGATGTGCCCTTACCATTTTAAACGCTCTCTGATCCAAATCCTGGTTCGTCGGGACACTGAATTGAAAGGTTAAGAATTGTGTTTTGGAGGCCTCGGGCAGGACGCTGTTTCGAGGCATCCGTGCTGTTGTTTACACTCGTGAAAAGTTTTGCTTTGGGATAAGTGCTAAGTCACCCCCACCTTTTGATTTTATTTTCCAAAGTTTTGTTTTTGTTTTTCGCCGGTCTGGCAAGGGGACGCCCGTGCCAGATTTGGTAGGGCTTCAAAAGGTTGAGTCACCTCCATTCTGAATAAGTCCCAAGGATTATTCGACTCGGGGCTGGATTCATTCCGCCGAGGTTTCGTGGTGTAGGCTCGGGGCTGGATTTATTCTGCCGAGGCCTATGTGTGCCACTTGATTATTCGGCTCGGGACTGGATTTCGTTCTGCCGAGGCCACTTGATTATTCGGCTCGGGACTGGATTTCGTTCCGCCGAGGCCACTTGGTTAATCGGCTCGAGCTGGATTCGTTCCGCCGAGGCCACTTGATTATTCGGTTCGGGACTGGATTTCGTTCCGCCCAGGCCACTTAGTTATTCGACTCTGGGTCGGGTTACGTCCCACCGAGTCTACCTCTTTGGACTGGGGACGTAACATTCCCCCAGGTCCAAGTGTCTTTCTCAGCTCGGGGTCGGGGTACGTCCCACCGAGTCAGCCCTTCGGACTGGGGACGTAACATTCCCCCAGGTCCAAGTGCCTCTCTTCACTCGGGGTCGGATTACGTCCCACCGAGTCAGCCCTTCGGACTGGGGACGTAACATTCCCCCATGTCCAAGTGCCTCTCTTCATTCGGGGTCGGGCTACGTCCCACCGAATCAGCCCTTCGGACTGGGGACGTAACATTCCCCCAGGTCCAATTGCCTCTCTTCACTCGGGGTCGGGTTACGTCCCACCGAGTCAGCCCTTCGGACTAGGGACGTAACATTCCCCCAGGTCCAAGTGTCTCTCTTCATTCGGGGTCGGGTTACGTCCCACCGAATCAGCCATTCGGACTGGGGACGTAACATTCCCCCAGGTCCAAGTGCCTTTCTCAGCTCGGGTTACGTCCCACCGAGTCTACCTCTTTCGACTGGGACGTAACATTCCCCCAGGTCCAAGTGCCTTTCTCAGTTCGGGGTCGGGGTACGTCCCACCGAGTCAACCCTTCGGACTGGGGACGTAACATTCCCCCAAGTCCAAGTGCCTCTCTTCATTCGGGGTCGGGTTGCGTCTCACCGAGTCAGTCCTTCGGACTGGGGACATAACATTCCCCCAGGTCCGAGCATCTCTCACAGCTCGAGACAGGATCACATGCCACCGAGCACATCATCGTTAGCTCAGAGGCAAAATTTTCTCACAATCGAGATTGGATCAGTCAGGGGTCAGGACCTCTAAATCTCTGGTATATATATTACAGAGGAGGAGTCATTTTTAGTTTGGACAACAAGAGGAACTTCATCTCCTGATGGAACGACCCAAGTAAGCAATTTGCTTTGAGGTGGAGAATCGTTCTGAATAGGGTCAGCATCTCCAATAACCGAGGATATGAAGATAGAAACAGAAGACTTAGTTGATGGCGAAGGCAATTTCTCTGTGATTTCTGGAGCGACCACCACCAAGGTGATCAGCACACCATCTTTATATAGTTCGCGGAACCAACTTGCATACTCGTTGGAACCGAGAATTAGGGGACAGATGTTGATGGTGTTTTCAGGCACTATGTTATTTAAGCAGCACGACATTGGTAAAAAAGGTAATTCACTTCTCAGTCAAGATTATTAATGCCGACCCGACCACTAAAGAGTCAACAGTAAGGGGCCGGGAACTTTACGGTTAGTGACCGAGCACTTGAGTTCAAGATGACCGGGCAATTATCCGGTCGACAGCAGCATTCTCAGTACAAAAGACTATTATGACCGACATATGAAGACCGACCTCGTGAAAACCGAGCATAGGGCAAGACATGTTCGGGAAGATAAGACATTCTATCCATACAAGATAAGATAATAAGTTATCCTATTTTCATAAAGAGAACTGATGAGTCAGTATCCTAAAAGGATAAAAAGAAGTGAAGGTAGTTTTAAAAGTAGGAATCCTAATAGGAAAAAGGAAATCATCTCCAACTGGGAATTCTTGTACAAATAGGAATCTGATTTCTTCACCATTATAAATAGGAGGGTAAAGTGAGTGGAGAATAGGAAGAGAACCAATATCAAGATCAGAATCATTACCATCAGACTTGTAAAAAACCAGAAGCAGAGCCGAGAAACGTGTTTGAGTAATAAAAAGTATCATCCTTTTTGTGCCCGTGGACGTAGGTCGGACCAAGATCCGCCGAACCACGTTAAATCTCCTTGTCGATTGGCGTATTATCTGTCTTTTGCTAAGTTTGCTTTTGGTCCCCCATAACCAAAACAAATTCACTATTGAGGGAGGATTGTCTCGGGAGTAATATTCCCATATTGCCCTGAGACCAAAATCAGCCGTCAACAAAAAGTATCATTTTTATTGCCCGTGGACGTAGGTCAGACCAAGATCCGCCGAACCACGTTAAATCTCCTTGTCGATTGGCGTATTATTTGTATTTTGCTAAGTTTGCTTTTGGTCCCCCATAACCAAAACAAATTCACTATTGAGGGAGGATTATCTCGGGAGTAATATTCCCATATTGCCCTGAGACCAAAATCAGCCGTCAACACATTATATTTATATATTTTTTTGTTAGTTATTTTTACTTATTTTTGTTTTGTTTTTAGTATTGTATTTACATATTTAAATTTTAACATATAATCTGCATTTAGATTGGATGAGACATTGATCTCGATCATCTAGCGGTAAGTTAAATAGAGAGTCTCAATCACCTTCACCGTCAGTTAAAATGGCCAATAACCGAGATGAAAATCCAGTTGATTAGATAAAACATGAGTCACAACATATCGATCTTAATCATCCTAGAACATTAAGAGAATACATGAATCTCACTCGAACAGAATCATCATCTTGCATTGTCTTCCCCCAAGATACTTCACGTTTCATTTTCAAATCGAATGTTATCCAACTTTTACTCATATTTCACGATCTAGAATCAGAAAACCCTATGTAATACTTGTATATACCAAAATTGTAGCATGAATATAATTCGACTCAAGTTTTTTTTATTTTTCTTTAAAGGTTAAAGCTGAAATTTGGTTGCAGAACCTTAGGTCAGTATCTATCAAATCATGGGATGATTTGCAAGAGCAATTTATGAAAATATTATTTCCCTCTCACAAGACAAACTCATTTAAGAGAAGAATCACAACTATCACACAAGAGTCGGGGGAAACAATTTACCAATATTGAGAGAGATTTAAAAAAAAATGTTAAATGTTAGTCCACATCACGGGGTTTGAAACATGGAGGTTAGTTTCCTATTTTCTACGAGGGTTTAACACCCCAAAGTATACAAGTTGTGGAAGTGATGTGTAATGGAGAATTTATGGACAAAAGTCTCGAAGATGCACTAGATTACCTAAAACACATAGTATGGAATGCACAACACTGGGATACAATTGGCACTTATGAGTCGTCTATAAACCAGAGTCATCTGGTACAAGCATGTTTAACCTTAGGGAATGCCATGACATTTATGCTTAATATGCATATCTAGTTAAAAAAAGTTGAGGCATTAGAAATGAGAAAGAGTGATTATTTCAAGTCAATTCAAGAAGTTACATGTCATATCTGTAATTCAAATGAACATGTCACACAAATTTCCCAAACGTTGCCAGCTTTGCAAGAATATATCCATGACCAAGTCAAATCCATAAACACATTCAAGACACCAAATCCAAACTCGTACTCCTAAACCTACAATTCCAGTTAGAGAAACTATCCAAACTTCAATTGGAGGAATGACAACCAAGTACAATTGTCGCAACAACCTTCTCAGGTATACCAAATTTTTCAAAATTCTTATAATTATGCACCATATATCCTACAGGCCACAGCCTAGGAAAACCCTTGAGGATATCTTGCATGCATTCATCGAGAAACAGGAAGCCGCCAATAACCAAAGTGTGCAAACATTGAGTGATTTGAAAGATACATTAGTCAAAATCACATTTGCATTACCTATTCATGAGAAATGAAAGTTTCTTGCAAAACCATAACGAAACCTCAAGAGTCATAATAACCCTCACAATTGTAGTTCTGATAGTCAATAAACAGACCAAGTTAAATCAATTATTATTTTTCGTAGTGATAAAGTCATCCACAGACCCATTATTGAACCTCGTGAAGTTGAAAATGAGTTAGCTTTGGAGGGTAAGGAAGAGGTTGATGAACCATCACCTATCGTTGATAATAACGATTTTTCACATGCACCTCAATTTCCTCAAGCATTGAAAATAAAGAAATTGAACTATTCCCTTGAAATATATGAAATATTCAAATATGTGAAGGTCAATATTCATTTGTTAGATGATCAAATATGTACCATCTTATGTCGAATTTCTAAGAGACTTATTAACCGTTAAAAAAAATCAGGTAAGAAAGAAAGCTTTTCTAGCTGAACAAGTAAGTTCTATTCTCTCAATCGATAATGCATTAAAATACAAGGACTCTGATTGCCCTACTATTTCTTGTATCATCGGAAATCATAAAATTGAGCATGCATTGCATAATCTTAGAGCTAGTGTTAATTTCCTTTCATATTCGGTTTACCAACAACTTAATATTGACATGTTAAAACCAACTTCAACTACTCTTTCATTTGCCGATAGATCAGTTAAGGTACCGAAGGGAATCGTAGAATATGTGTTATTACAAGTCGATAATATTATCTTGGAAATACAATATGTAGCAGACAGTTACATGCCAATTCATGTAATACTTGGTCATCCATTTTTAGCAACAACTAATGATTTAATTAATTACAGGAACAAAATCATGAATTTGTCCTTTGGTAATATGACGTTGGAGCTTAATATTTTTAACATGTGCAAACAACCATATGATGATGACAGAGAAAATGAGAACATAGAACTAATTAAATCAATTTTGGAGGAACATATTCAGGGGAGTGAATATGATCATATGGACATTTATACAGTTAATTTTCTAGAAATCAAGTACGCAATTAGATTCAGATGTTTCTAATGATTTTTCTTTACTTGATTCTACACATGTACTGGAAGACGATGGATAGAAGTAAAATTTTGAGGAACTATGAACATTTGAAGAAGAAAAACAAGAGGAAACACCCAAATTGGAATTAAAGACTTTGAATTAAGGATTGAAATATATATATTTCTTGGAGATAAACAAACTTACAATGCGGTATTTTCTGCCTCCTTTACATGCAATCAAGAAGGTTAGTTATTTATTTTAAGAGAACATAAATAGGGAATTGGATGAACTTTAAAATATATAAAAGGCATTAATTCTTTAAAATGCACACAGATAATACATTTATAAGATAATGTCAAGACATGTCGACCAACCAAAAAAAGGTTAAACCCTTAAATGAAAGAAGTGGTTAAAATAGAAGTCCTTAAGTTTTTTGATTCTTTCATCTTTTATATACCTGGTTTGGAGAAACACACATATGCTAAGAAATGTAGAGGTAAACAATTAGGTGTTTGTTATAAATGCTCATGGTGGAGGTGCAACATTTGTTGTCGTTCTTTAATAATGGTGTCTAATAATCACGAAGATAAAAAATTCAATCCATTAGAAATGACATGAGTAAGGAGCCATTAGATAATATATCATTGACCCTTAAAACGTATCCTAGTGGACTTGATAGACTGATACAAAATTTACATACACAATCTTAAAAGAAAGACAACAATACAATCTCAGAAATCTGACTTTAACCCATTTTGCCAATTTGTAAGAAAATTGGATGAGAAGCATATCGTCGACCTATAGAGAGAGTTTAAGCTGTTACTGGACGTAAAACCAGAGGAAGATGTGAGCCAAAATCATAAATATTGTTTTAATTTATTGTTTTGATTTCCTTTTACTATTTTATTCTGCAACCTTTATTTTTTATTTAATAGTATTACTGTAAATTCAATTGTCAATTCTACACTAACCAGTGATGTCTTCGAAGCTATACTTTTTTTATTCAGATATTGAGGATAATGTCTCAATTTGGTTGAAGAGAAGTGATAGTTGACTATAATACTTTTATTTTTGTGTGTTATTTTCTGAAAAAAAATTAGTTTTGTTTTGTGTGGAACAAAATTTTTTTGTTTTGTTTTTGTTTTGTTTTGTTTTTGTTGTTATTGTTTTGTGTGTTTCATTTTTTTTGTCTAATCATATGTAATTTTTATTCAGAGATGGTTGTGTAAGGAGTTTTCACTTCCGAAATGCATCTCAAATTATTTTGTAACAAATTATTTTTATTCATTTCCTTTTGAATTATTCAAATTTATTAGTTCTCCGTAATATTGATCAGATTTGATTTTCATACGCTAATTTGACAGATATTACCAACATACACGGTAACATATGATCGTAGGCTGTAAGTGAAAATTTTGTAATATTTATTTATCTAGTTGTAGGCACTGCATTTTTGCATATAAGACCCTATGATGAGTCTCAGTTGGAGACACTACCTTTTAAGTCGAGGAAGTCGCGGGAAACGGACGTCGGAAGGGAATCGGGATTTTGTTAGATTTTATTCGCTTGTTTAGCTTCGGGCTCACTTGTTGGACCTCCGTTTTAAAGCACCTTGGCCCAAAAAAACCTCGCAAACCACTTAACTTTAGCCCAAAACCCCCGCAAACCACTTAACCTTGGCCCAAAACCCTTGAAACACACCAAGCCCACCACCAAAAGCCAACCACACGCCCACCATAAGCCCACACACGCCCAAGCCCACTTAAAACACATCTAAATAATTTAAATACATATTTAACACATAGGAAAATCAAAACAAATTAAATAAAATATAAATAATTGCCTACCTAATTAACATAAATCAAATATATTAACTTCTAATTAAACAAAATCTTATCTCTAATCAATCTCTTGATTTCCTTGCATGACACTAAGAAATATCTCACCTTTATTGCATTATCTCTCATTTATTCTCCAATATGATTTAACCCTAGCCTTTGCCTATAAAAGAAACACAATTTCAACCATTCACCTCTCCTAGCTCTCACGCCTAATACAAGAAGAAGAAGCAAAAATAATTCCCTCACTCTCCTCCCTTCACATTGCCGCAAGTATCACCACCTAAAACACCACTCCATTGCCGCAAGTCCTCATCACACATAACCTAACTCCATTGCCGCAATACCCCTCATATACAGCACCTTAAACTGCCGAGAACACCCATCCTACACAGCCCTCTTAAACTACCGAGAGAACCCTTCATAGACACAGTCCACTGCACGCCGAAACCAGCCCCAAACTACCTCACACACTGCCGTAAATACCCTTTACTGACCAGCCCTAAACTGCCACACAATATCCCCCCATACAGCCCCTGCATCACCAAAACAACCCCTGAAAATTCCCCCTACAGTACCGAAAAATAGCAGCATTGTACCTCTGAAACTACCGAAAAATACACCACAAAACAGTAGCCTAAATTACCTAAAATAGTGAACAAAAACTGCACTTTAAAACCCCTAAATAACCGCATAAAACAGCAGCCCCTAGACCTCTTAAAAAAACGCAAAAATAGTGGCCTTATATAGCAAAAACAGTGACTAAAAAACAATAGTAAAAACAACAGCGAAACGTTGGAAAACAGCAGACCGAGTAGTGAAAACAACGAGGAAAGACGTAAACCAGTGAACCAGAAAAGTTACGGAGCATCAACCCTTCCGACAGCCGTGTAATGCGCTTCCGAGAGACGACAAAAGAGGTTAGACCTGAGGGCACTTTTTACATCTATTTTCATTCGTATTTTTATTGTTTATTATTTGCATGAGAAATGTGAAGTGATGTGTGTTGTGGCCCTAGAATAAAATGGAAAATGTGTCGCCTCTTGGGATACAACTCCACGTACCACTCGAGCAAACGGCACATATTTCGATTTATTTTGTCTTGTTTGTTTATTATCCGTTATTTAATTTCTGCATGTTATTTGTTTGTGTAATGATGAGATAAAGCGCATGGGTTAGTAAGTTGGATTAAAGTTCCTCCATTTCGAGGGGTTAAAATCCTTTACCATGATGCTTTGCCGCGCCGGATGATGTATATTCGGTTGAATGTAAGATGTGTTCAATCGGGTATACAAAGTCTGATATTGTTGTCTTTATTTTTATATGCATTATGTTATTAGCGCGTGGGCTTAGTAAGTTGGATTAAAGGTCCTCATGTCGAGGGGTTAAAATCCTTTACCACGATGCTTTGCCGCGCCAGATGATGTATATTCGGTCGAATGTAAGATGTGTTCAATCGGGTATACGAAGTCCGATATTGTTATCTTTATTTTTATATGCATTATGTTATTAGCGCATGGGCTTAGTAAGTTGGATTAAAGTTCCTCCATGTCGAGGGGTTAAAAGCCTTTATCACGATGCTTTGCCGTGCCAGATAATGTATATTCGGTTGAATGTAAGACGTGTCCAGTCGGGGATACGAAGTCCAATATTGTTGTCTTTACTTTTATATGCATTATGATGTGATGCACATGAGCTTAGTAAGTTGGATTAAAGGTCCTCTATTTGGAGGGATAAAAAGCCTACGGTCTACCTTTACCACGATACTTCGCCACGCCTTTTATTTCGTTATTTGCTTTTCTTTATATGTCATCTTCTTGCATAATCATGCATCATGTTGCATCGCGCATGGGCAAATCAAGTTGGATTAAAGGTCCTCCACTTTGAGGGATAGAAAGCCTACGGGCTACCTTTGCCACGACGTTTTGCCGCGCCGGACAAAGTGCATTCGATTGAATGTGAGATACATTCAATTAGACACTTGAAGTCCTATATAGATGTGGGCATATGTCGCATCTCCTTTCTTTCACTTCCATTATTTATCTTTCAAATCGCATCATGGCACGTTTATTTTGATGTACAATTGCCTTTTTGGTTATTTCTTTGCATTATATACCTAATTGTTTCTCTTTATTACGTATTATTGTGCAACTGTTATTTGTTTGCATTTCCATGTCCATGAATGTAATGTGCTTATGACATTGTATACTTGCCGTATTTCAATTTATCTTTATGCATGCAAATTCGGACATAGATTATATGCAAATAGGTTGTTTGCAAATTTGGACATAGATTGTATGCAAATAGGTTGTATGCAAATTTGGACATAGATTGTATGCAAATAGGTTGTATGCAAATTTGGACATAGATTGTATGCAAATAGGTTGTATGAAAATTTGGACATAGATTATATGCAAATAGGTTGTATGCAAATATGAAAATGTGTTACATGTGAACTTAGATGAACTTTTGATTTATGCATGCGAACTTAGAAATAGAATACCCTTAGGAATATATGTTGCTAGACTCGATTAAATTATTGCACAAATCATTTTATTACAAGTGGCATAAGTAAGGGACCATTCCGAATCTAACGGTTTGAGGTCTTCCCTTGCGATGGGTGAGTGCGGCCTTAAATCATTTTCCCGGTTCACACCGGGTGGGACTCCTTTATTCTCCGGTTTAGTCCCCCGCGGGCTACTTCGTACTCCCAACCAGGCCGCGAGCCCGGAACAGCATGCATCGCCCAGTTTATGTGTCCTACAGTCTGGCGACTCCACTGGGGATAGAGAATTGGCCCCGAAATAATGTCTTGTGATGTTTATGATTTGTGCTTTATTTAATCGTATCTGTAATGGGTTAAGGGGGTTAATTCAAAGGCATTGTTAAGGCTAGGTAATGGTTGGGTGTCTTCATTCATTCACTACCTTTCTATAAGGAAAAGTTGTGAAGGCACCTAGTTAATCATGACCCGTAGCTCGTTGTGACAGAATAATTTGGAGGACTCGTTGTTTATTCCTGTCACCAAGGCGATAAGAGCCTAAGAGACTTGGGTATTTAAGAGAGTTCGCTCCACCCTCTCTCTGGGGAATCTACAACGGGAAGTCCATTTGACAGTTAGTCACATGCCATAACTCGTTGGCACGTACCTTAAGGTATAAAAAAGGTGCGCTCACTTGGTCGCTTGAACCCTTGAGTGGGGAGTCCTAGTTGTGGGCAATCCTTCGTCAGTGAGAGCCTTTGTCCGCACTCCCGTAAACCCACATGTGAACCTTAGAGATTATTTGTTCTATGCTTGTGTTTCAGGCCATTGTCATTTGGATTCAGTTGGACTTCTTGTCAGAAATGCGAACTTGTTGGGCCATTTAAACTGGGACGAGTTCGTATCCTATGAAAATTAGGCCAAAAGCGTCTGAAATGCCGATGAGCCACTCTATAGAAATTATTTATTTTGTGTTTATGTTTTGGACTGTCGTCATTTGGATTCAGTTGGACCTTCTGTCATGAGGTATGGGCTTGTTGGGCCATTTAAACTGGGACGAGTCTGTGCTTTATGAAAATTGGGCCAAAAGCTTCTAAAATGCCAATGGGCCATTTTATGTTTAGGCCTTTTATCATTTTAAGTTATTTAGCCATGTTATCGCAAAAGTGTAAACCTGTTGGGCCTTTTTCAACTGGGACAAGTTTGCACCACGCGATAGTACGATTGAATGCTTTAAAATGGCAATGGGCCGACTTACATCGCACGCATCTCATGCATCTCATGCATACACGCATCATGTTAACCATTTGTGTCTTAAAAGCCATCATAGATACCCGTTGGGTTTGGGAAAAAGGACTCGTCAAAAGACCGTCAGCCAACATGAGCAAGTCAGTCAACGAGGGATCCCGCTTGAATCAATTGGAGACCAAAGTAACCAAAATTACTGATCAGTTACAAGTTTTGACCAATGTTGTGGCCAGTCTGACCGCACCCTGTATAGCCAGTAACAAGAAGTTTTACAACCAGAATGGAAAGACCATTGGGGGAACTTCGAGGACCAAGCCCACTCCCTCTGAGATTACCCCTATCAGAAACAGACGATTCTCCAATCTTGGCAGACCTTTGTCGGAGGTATTTGAAGAGCTAAGAAGGCAGGGACTCCTAAATCCCTTAGAGCCTAAACCACTTCCAAACCCTGTGCCACGCGACCTTGACCTTAATCTATATTGTTACCTTCACCAGCAGAGAGGCCATGTAACTAACAACTGTACCCGCCTTAGGCATGAAATCCAAGACCTTATTGACACCCACAAAATACCCGACCCTGAAAAAGAACAACCCGACACACACAGAAAACCTCCATCCACCCACATGATCAACTTCTGCCTACCTGATAACCTTGTCTTCCAAACCCACAACCACCAAACTTCTCGCATGAGGATACGGGATAACAGTGGTAAAGATGAAATATAGCAGATGGAGGATTTCTGGGAAAAATTCTCGGACAGTGACGAGAAAGAGGTGGCAAAAAGGGGAAGTATATGGGAAAAAAAATTACTATACTTGGAGAAACTGATGGTCGAAGGAAGCAAGAAGACATGGGAAAATGAGGTCGCAAATTATGAGGATGTTTGTTCCCTGATCTTATTCAATTATGATCCTACATTTTTAATAAAGACATTGATTTTGTCTACTTGTTTGAACCTTTTCTTAATAATAATAAAGACGTTCATTTCGCTTACTTGCCTGAGTCTCCTCCTTTCAACCTGCAACATGAGTATATTTGACAAAAGCATTCAACACTGGTACTATGATACTCAGCGATATTTAGAACACGGGGAATCCTCAGAAGAATCAAGCAGAAAAGACAGGCTAGCCATTAAGTAATGAGAAATGGGGCAGTGAGACTGTCAAATTTAGAAGGGAATGAGTTCACCGAGCCGATCAATGTAGACAGATTGAAATAGTACTTTTCTTGAGGAAGGGAAGACCGAGCAGTCACCAAGAGAATTGGTGGAAGACCTAACCCAACGGAATAGGAAATTCATTCATGCATGCATGCATAAATGTAACGCACTTGCATTCTTTTTGTGTTTTGTTTTGTTTGTATTCATAGGTTTCAACTGAGAAAAAAGAGAAAGCGGCAAATGCAAGTCAACCAGAAGCAGCAACAGTACATTGTCATCAGTTTTAGGAATGAATCATGGGGTTGAGGCCCACGACAGTTTCAGGAATGAATCACCGGGTTGAGGCCCGCATCAGTATTAGTCTCAGGAAGGAATCCCAGGGTTGAGGCCCATATCAGTATAAGTTTCAGGAATGGATCCCATGGGGTGAATCCTATATTATCAGCAGTAGAAAGGAAGAATTCCGTGGAGTGAGTGAAAAAAAAAGAGGAAAGAGAAGTCTTTGATAGTTAGGCATATGTCCGGTGATGACATTGTTTGCTGCAAGAAGAAACCTTAGAAACGATAAGTGCGAGATGTGCTCTCGTCCGGTATTCTGAATTGATTGATCTCGGCTAGACTCAGGAGCACTTGATTACTGGATCTCAATAATGGAAGCCTGAGTGGTTGGCAAGATGACTAGTTAGAGAGATGATGGATCAATGAATGACCGTTTGCCTGGATGTCCACCCTGGTTTACTGATGCTACGATATATGATATGGTCGGAAATGAAGAAAAAGTCTCTGCAATGAAAAGAAAAGAAAAATAGACCGCCTATAACCGATAAGCGTGAAGCTACCCATGAGCGAGTATTAGGACCACCATGAGAAGAAATGGTACCTTAAAGGGTAGGCGTGTCAAAGAAAGAAAAAGAAAGAAAAGAGAAAAAGAATGAAAAGAAAAAGAAAAAAAGAAAGTTCAAAATGAAAAGAAAGAGACAAGAAAAAAGAAGAAGACCATACCATGTTGAGTATAACGAAGTAATCACAGAGTGTAATCAAGACATCTAGATTGGTTAGACCCACTGGTCCGATTCTCCGAGAAGAAATCATCAAGTTGGCCTACTTAAGGATTAAGTTGCGAAAGAGCCATGGCACACACACACTAGGAGTCTAGTTCAGATCACCTATTCAGACGATCAGAATTGAGTGTATCAATTACTTTGAAGGTTCTCAGTTTTGACGCAAAGCATTCATTGAGGACGAAAATATGTCTACCTATCAGGATCATCTCAAGAAGAGGCAATACAATATGTTGAAATGAAACATCAGCATCAGTATCAAGTCTGGCCGGGTATGGCACTCTAGGGGCGAGGCCCACATCATTATCAGTATCAGTTTTGCCGGGTATGGCACACTGGGGGCAAGGCCCACATCATTATCAGTATAAGTTTTGCCGGGTATGGCGCTCCGGGTATGGAGACATCAGTTTCAGTTTTACCGGGTATGGCACTCCAGGTATGGAGACATCATTATCGGTTTTGGGGATGAGTCCCAGGGTTGAGGCCCGCGTCATCAGTATCAGTTTTGGGGATGAGTCCCGGGGGCGAGGCCCACATCAGCCTCGATATCAGATTCGAGAATGAATCCCAGGGTCGAGGCCCACATCATCAGAGTTTTGGAATGAATTCCAGAATGAATCTCAGTTTTGGAATGAATCGGGAATGAATCTCAGTGTTGGAATGAATCCGGGAATGAATCTCAGTTTTGGAATGAATCCGGGAAAGAATCTCAGTTTTGGAATGAATCCGGGAATGAATCTCAGTTTAGGAATGAATCCGGGAATGAATCTCAATTTTGGAAAGAATGGGAATGAATCTCAGTTTTGGAATGAATGGGAATGAATCTCAGTTTTGGAATGAATCCGAGAATAAATCCCAGTTTTGGAATGAATCCGGGAATAAACTGGGAATCTCAGTTTTGGAATGAATCTCAGTTTTGGAATGAATCCGGGAATGAATCTCAGTTTTGGAATGAATCCGGGAATGGATCTCAGTGTTGGAATGAATCCGGGAATGAATCTCAGTTTTGGAATTAATCCGGGAATGAATCTCAGTTTTGGAATGAATCCGGGAATGAATCTCAGTTTTGGAATGAATCCGGAAATGAATCTCAGTTTTGGAACGAATCCGGGAATGAATCCCAGCTTTGGAACAAATCCGGAATAAATCTCCATTTTGGAACGAATTCGGGAATGAATCTCAGTTTTGGAATGAATCCGAGAATGAATCCCAGTTTTAGAATGAATCCGGGAATGAATCTCAGTTTTGGAATGAATCCAGGAATGAATCTCAGTTTTGGAATGAATCCGGGAATGAATCCCAAGGTCGAGGCCCACATCGGAATAAATTCGGGAATGAGTCCCAGGGTCGAGGCCCACTTCACAAACAGTTACGGGAATGAATCCTAGGGTCGAGGCCCACTTCACCAGCAGTTTTGGGAATGAATCCCAGGGCGAGGCCCACTTTATCAACTCAGTTCGAAAATGGACCACCTCTTATACAGCACAGTCCGGGAATGAATCCTAGGGCTGAGGCCCTAGTCACCAGCAGTTTTGGGATGCGTCCCAGGATCGAGGTCCGCTGCATCATCAATTCAGCTCAAAGCAGCAGACAAGTCAAGTGGCAGTTGGCGAGCAAGGTAAGTAAAAATACATTGCATAACTTTGATAGGATTGTTCTTGTCACACACTACACAAGTCCCATCAAAGTGGGGGTGACTGTAGGCACTGTATTTTTTCATATAAGACCCTATGATGAGTCTCAGTTGGAGACACTACCCTTTAAGTCGAGGAAGTAGCGGGAAACGAACGTCGGAAGGGAATCGAGATTTTATTAGATTTTATTCGTTTGTTTAGCTTCGGGCTCACTTGTTGGACCTCCGTTTTAAAGCACCTAGGCCCAAAAAAACCCCGCAAACCACTTAACTTTAGCCCAAAACCCCCGCAAACCACTTAACCATGGCCCAAAACCCTTGAAACACACCAAGCCCACCACCAAAAGCCAACCACACGCCCACCATAAGCCCACACACGCCCAAGCCCACTTAAAACACATCCAAATAATTTAAATACATATTTAACACATGGAAAATCAAAATAAATTAAATAAAATCTAAATAATTGCCTACCTAATTAACATAAATCAAATATATTAACTTCCTAATTAAACCAAATCTTGTCTCCAATCAATCTCTTGCTTTCCTTGCATGACACTAAGAAATATCTCACCTTTATTGCATGATCTCTCATTCCTTCTCCAACAGGATTTAACCCTAGCCTTTGCCTATAAAAGAAACACAATTTCAACCCTTCACCTCTCCTAGCTCTCACGCCTAATACAAGAAGAAGAAGCAAAAATAATTCCCTCATTATCCTCCCTTCACATTGCCGCAAGTATCACCACCTAAAACACCACTCCATTGCCGCAAGTCCTCATCACACATAACCTAACTCCATTGCCGCAATACCCATCATATACAGCAGTATAAACTGCCAAGAACACCCATCCTACACAGCCCTCTTAAACTACCGAGAGAACCCTTCATAGACACAATCCACTGCACGCCGAAACCAGCCCCAAACTACCTCACACACTGCTGCAAATACCATTTACTGACCAGCCCTAAACTGCCACACAATATCCCCCCGTACTGCCCTTGCATCACCAAAACAGCCCCTGAAAATTCCCCCTACAGTACCAAAAAATAGCAGCACTGTACCCCTGAAACTACCGAAAAACACACCTAAAACAGTAGCCTAAAATACCTAAAACAGTGAACAAAAACTGCACTTTAAAACCCCTAAATAACCGCATAAAATAGCAGCCCATAGACCTCTTAAAAAAAATGCAAAAAATGCCCATAGTCGTGTAACGCGCTTCCGAGAGACGACAAAAGAGGTTAGACCTGATGTCACTTTTTACATATATTTTCATTCGTATTTTTATTGTTTATTATTTGCTTGAGTATTGTGGAGTGAAGTGTGTTGTGGCCCTTGAATAAAATGGAAAATGTGTCGCCTCTTGTGGTATATAGGATGGAAACCCAGACGTAAACTCCGTAGCCGAATCCGAATGGACGGTAGTGCTGTCTGTACTTGGGATACAACTCCATGTTGTTGGACAATATGACCCATAGCGTCACTATTTGTACAGATCATAGTGTTGTTGTACAAATTAACTATGTGACAAGGAAATTGCACTCTCATCATTTGTGATTAGATCACCTTAGATATATAAATGAAGAGAGGTCCCTATGATTAGTTCCTGGATTGAGAATGATATGAGACAGTATCAGTCCACGAAGGATTAATCATTAAATATCCCTAGCCAGAGTATTATCGAGACTGGAACATCGATAATGCGGAATAGGCTAGTATTGCACTTGTGCGCGTTGTGAGGGCACAACGGCATAGTTCTCATATATTTGGGTATTGGATACTCATGCAAGTGCGATAGGAGGTTGTGTTTCACCGATGGTACGGGAAACAGCTTCGCTCTGGATAGACCCCTCGGAATCCCATTGGTATTATGACTATGTGTCTATGGGAGTCCGACATCAGGGTAGGTGTGTATGGTCTTAACCTGAGACTTGCACCGCTAATGCTTACGACAATCAATATGCTTTAGTTGAGGTCGTCCAGGACTCTAACCGGTTCTGTGTACGCCAATGCTGGGTATATTGAGAATCGTAGAGTATTGGTGTGATGTCAAGACGGAAGTATCACTCCAGTCATAGTGGAGATGATGTCACGCAGGATACGGTATTAGTGCTCTTAAGTGCTGGCCGGCCATCGGGATATTATGACAAGGTCATGTATATCCGATTACGCAAGTCACATCAAGCGTCAAATCATTCGTCACTTTGAGTGATGTGATTGATTGATGTGATTGATTGATTGATGGATTGACTAACATCATGTCACTTTGATAAAATGAAATGAATAGTTGATGTGTTTTGGTGGAATAATGTTGGTGGTTGAGATGCCATTTCCATTTGATTTTATTTGATAAATAAAAATGGTAAATGCTTATTATTTTTTGGAAAAATTATATAAAGCATTTTGGTAATTCATTTACCAAGTCACCAATACACATTTCCTCCATTTTTCTCTCCTTCTCACGCCCAGGGGCTTTCTCTTTCTTCTTCCATTTCACAGCTCACTGCCGTGAGCAATAAGGGAGCATTGAGTGAGTTTTTGTGGCAAAAACTGAAGTGCTAGCAACCTTACGAGAGTTGCGAAGGTGTTAGGGAAGTCCACCCATGAGGCGGGATCCGTTCGACGAAGCTTGGAGCTTGCGGAAGGACATTTTCACGCCCAAACCAGTGAAGAATTCTGCACAGCAGTGGCGCCAAACCAGTGAGCGTTTTTGGCTTCATCGTCTTCAAATCGCTCAACCGATCGATGTGAGTATTCCGCAACTTCGTCGATATGTATTCGCAATGTTTTTCATGCTTATAATCGATCCGGGACCATAATAGAAACCAACAATGGCATCAAGAGCCTAGGTTTGAGCATGAAAATTTTAGGGCTTAAAATTTGGGTAAACTTGTTTTGAGCATGATTTGAATGAATTGAATGTTTGAGTATGCTTATAACATGTTTAATTAGTGATTGATTGGATCAATTTAATGAAATAATGATTGGATCAATTTTTCCCCAAAAATTGATGTTGGCCGAATGTGATGAATATTTTGGAAATCTTGGATTTTTGATTTTGATTCATTGGATGAGTTAGAATCATGTAGGATGATGTTAATTTGAAGTCAATTAGATTGAATTTTGAATTGAACAAAAATCCCCAATTTGCTTCACTTGGCCGAATTGATTATGCCCTTAATATCTTGGTAATTTTGATTTTGTGACATTGGATGTGTATAAAATCAAATTGGATGTGATTTTATGTCGATTGTGGGTTCGATTGGTTTGAAACCAAATCGGACACAAAATCCCTCCTTGGCCGAGAGCTTAAAAGCATGTAATGGGTTTGATTTTTCATTTATGTGTTGGACATGTGATGATGATAATGAGCATGATTATTGGACTAATTTCATGTTTTGGAAATATTGATTTGGGTGATTAATCATGTAATGCACTTTAGGTAATTAAATTGCGGAATTAGATTCATGTAATTTAGTTATTTAGGCCTTAAATTGGATTTGGGCTTATTATGTTGTAAATGGGCTTATTGGGCTTTGTTGTACAAAGTTGGATTTAGGCCAAATGGATTGGATCCAATTGGGCCCAAAGCCACTTCCGTTAAGCCCAAATGCGACTTATAAACCTTTAAAGTTTAATTGGGCCTAATGGGCCTAAATTGATTTCTAGGCTTATGGGGTTACTCCTTGATTGGGCTTTGGTTGCCGAAGCCCACGCCTTAAAGAAATTAATTAAAGCCCATTAGACTTGAATTGAATTGACGTTGGACGTTAATTGGGCTTTGAGTCCCGACGCGATTAAATTTGGAATTTAAGTCGTTAAAGGTTTATTAAATAAAGTGTAATATTTAATTTGGAATTGAATAGTGAATTTGTATTAAATACGTGTTAAATTGGATTTAATTATGTAGTTTAATTTAATTCATGAATTCGTACTTTGAGTACTTATTCGCAAAAACGAGTTTGACTCGAGCAAAATCAAATCGTTGTTTGAACATTGGATGATCACATAATTATCAGATTAATTAATTTGATTAGATTGATTGATAGCATGCTTATGTGTGAATACGTGGTTGTGATGAATGAATAATGTATATCGGATGGATATTAGTCGGGTGGGGCAATTTTGGAAATTGTTGTAATAAATTCGATTTATTAAATTGGACCTGCGTGTCCAGCCTTATCACCTTTATTCTCTTTGTATTCTCTTCTCACCTATTCCCCTCAATGTAAATGAGGTTTCTTTAGAAGTGTAGTGTAACGGGTAGAGTAATACAAGTGCTAGCTTGAGTGAGAAGGGAGAGATTTGATCTAGGATCAATGTGTTAAGTATCCATCCGCATATCATTATTATTTATTTTCATACTCGCTTTATTATGTATTTAGAATGCATGTTTAAGGGTGTATGATGATGAGACCTTAACAAAGATAATGAAATTGGTAGCCAATTGCACGCGAAAAGCCCTCATCAAATATCATGCGTTTTTTCCTTCCATTGAGTGATTCTTGCTCAAGATCCTAGATTGGCATGGGTTGTTGGCCAAAGTCAAGCCCTTGTCCGTCGAAGATGTGTTTGAATCACGAGGCTTTGTTCCATATTGGTGTCTTGTCCAAGTTTGGGTTGTTGGCCAAAGTCAAGACCACTTCTTGTCCATCGACATTGATTACGAAGCTTCCATGGTCAATGGGTCCGCGCTTGACTGGGATCATCAGGTTTGTTGTGCCAAAGCCAAGGCCTAGTTGATTCAGAGGAAAAAGGTTAGGGTATATATTGGATATATAGGCATATATAGGATATATGTTTCGGACTTGGATGTCCACCTACTGGATCTAGGAATTGGATTAGATCCAATTGATCTTAGAGATCTACCTAGTTAATTATCATACAATTTGTTGGCCAAAGTCAAGATTGTGTGATATTTAACGGGATCCTAGCCCACTAGGAAACACGGTTTCCCGAGTACTCGACAGAGGGTTAGAGGCTCGACGAAAATAGTGGGAGGCAAGAATTGAATTTGCAATATTCGTTCAATTACTCGCCATACGCGCTCAAACAAATATCACTCGTCATATATTAAAAGTATTAGTTGGACTAATATTTATCGTTGTTTTAATAAACAGTTGGACTGTATTATAGTTGATTATATATAATTGGATTATATTAATCAATATATTTGAATTAATTAATTTCAGTTTACAGTTGATTTTATAATTGGATTATAGTAATCAATGTAATTGAGGTTAATTAATTTGGATTATATTTGATTATATAGTTGGACTATTATAATCATTATAATAAATATAGTACCACTAATCGTTGATTAAATAGTTGGACTATTGTAATCAAGATAAAATTGAAAAGTTGGATATTTAAAATATAATCTGGATTAAAATATTTTAAATGATTTAATTTTCAAATTGGGAATAAATAATAGGTTACTTTTTATTTGATAAAATAACTTATTATACCTTAAGCCCAAAATTAAGCAAATAAGTAGAGCATAAAATCTTTGGAAGATTTATGTGATGATGACTTTAATGCTTAATTTAATATACTTGTCATAAATCTATGTTTAGATTTAATAAGTATTAAAATTGCAATAAATAATTCTTGGAGAATTAATTGACTATTCTAGAGGAGAAAAGTCAAAGTTTGCAATTGGGCATGTAGCACGAGGTGCACATCGTTTCGATATTCTAAAAACCCAAGGCTGGCCTAAGGTTCCTGAAATATTGAAAAGGATAATTGACATATCCCAAAGTGACTACCATTTGGATATGGCAGACACGAAGGAATAAAGAAAGGGCAAGGCTCTGACTTTAAAAATGTTTGTCAAAGTTATGTTCACTACTAGTATTGAAATTAGATTTTAAATACTTAGTTGTGTACATAAAATATATGTATTGATGTTCAGAATCTGCTTTGAGCAGGATACTGACTTCAAGCTGAGATTGCTCTGCGAATCGGAAACGGGACGAAAGTCGCTGTTTCGACCGTAGATACCTAAGTTTAGGAACTACCCTTCGGGTGTGTACTTAAATTAGGAACTGTTATAATGTAACTAGTTTGACTAGAGACATTATCTCTATATCAGTGTTTAATCCATTGTGGATAAACCTTTATATTCTAGAACACTAAGTGTTTCATTATATAAAGATGATACTGAGATAAACACATTAGATGTGAATAACAGAATTTATATTTTGAATATAATTAAAATCTCAAAACATATAAATTGACAAATAAATAGCTCAAATTGATTTGATCAATAGAGACTTATTTGTGGCATTGTTGTCTGGGACACAATTAAACAAGCTCGTATATCCACACTTTTGAAGAGTGGGTACTAGGACTGATTTGACTATTCAAATAAAGTCTACGAATCTAGTTTGTTAGGTAAGTACCTAAAAACACTGTTTACTTGGTAATAGTGTAAGTGCCACCGATCTGTTAGCCCTATTCATGGTGAAGTTAGTGGGCCCATATCTAGCTAGGCTAGATGTGAACATGAATATTTCGTGACCTTAACGGATGTGGCATCACGTTATGGTTATGGTGTTCTTTTGAAGAACACAGATCGGAACTATTAGGGTTTCGACACGAAGTAGATAAACAGATCGGCTATAGTATTATACCGTCACGGTAAGACCGTAATGGAAAATACTTAAGCATTAAGTTTCAAACATACATGAAAGTATAGTATTCTTTCAGATGAGGACTCCTCCCGAGACACGTCAGTTAGACGGTGTGTCCGAACGAAAACCAAATTTTTTTGGACATGATAAGGTTTATCACGAGTCACTCTGAGCTATCATTTCCTTCAACGGATATGTATTGACAGTGCAAAACTTATTAGAATAAGGTTCCAAATAAATCTGTTTGACAGATATCATATAGGATATGAACAGGAAAGAAACAGGTTTTCTCATTCCTAATAATTTGGGTATGCCGGGCATAACGTTTGGATGATACCAATTAGAACCCAAATTGGATAAGTGCCAATTATAGGTTATCCTAGGGATAACCATAAGTATAGTACTTATATATCTCACAAGAGAACAATGTGATTGTTGCTCGCCATGCGGTTTTCCTAAAAGGAATACCGATATGCAGTGGTAAGTGGGAGGACAGTAAAACACGATGAAAATCGGGGTAATACTTTCAAGGCACGAAGTCCGTAATGGAACATAAATAGTTCATCAAGGATGAAACTAAACCATTAATCTTCAAATACACAAGAACCGCGCGTAGATCGGAGAAAATCAGAAAACAACCTGGGGTATGGGTTTCTGATGTAACCCCTTAAAGATGTAAATCTTATGGAGGTATACCAACCGACTACGTAGAGAGGAAGTGATACAAGGTATCGACTCCCTATTATGGCAAAGTGCCATGAGTCCGAAATGGATACCATATATAACAACTATGTTTGGATACTAGTGTTGTACCACAAGGCATTGTGCCTATTGGTACATTAAACGTCTTCAAGGAAGACATACATGGAAGGCAACATACCAACGTACAAAGCTGGGCTTTTGACGGAAAGGTATCGTTATCAACATTGTGTTGATTACGGTTCAACCTTTTACCTGTTGCCATGGTAAATCCATTTTGAAGATGCTTGTAGATACTGCATATTTCATTTATGAAATACGTCAGTTGTAGATCAAAATCGCTTTCCTGAAAAGGAAAAGTTTGGAGGATGCTTACAACATCCTGACTTTTGTTTATAACCGACAAACAAGGTTTGCGGGTTATTCGATCCATGTGTGGATTGAAGCAAACATAAGGTTCTTGGAACTGTCGTTTTGAAATAATCATAATGGTTATGATTTGATTCAAAACGAAATGATTATTGTGTATATAAGGAGGTTAGTGGGAGCGCACTGACAAGAAAATTCCCATAAAGCAATTGGTGAAAGCTTGGCTTTCATAGAAATTCTCCGTAGAATTCTGGAGAGTAACAACCTTTATTCAGGGAATAAAGATCTACTGGGATAGATTTGGAGTTGTTAACACTCTCTGGGAAATTATACATTTAAAATGTACTTGATTTGGTGTCTCATACGCTTCGAGCATATGGAGTCACAATCGGGTCAATCCAAGTGATAGTCACTGGATTGAAGTTAAGGACATCTATTAGTATCTTAGAGAACTAAAGATGTTGTCTAAACTATGGAGAAGGAGAACTTGAAGTGACTGGGATCACTACCGCAAGTTTCCAAACAGTTAAATACTGCCGTACTATAAAGTTTGAATAACGGGACAGTGAGCTGGAAATCTTCCGAGCAAGATACTGTTGCCGAATAAACAACAAATGCGGATTATTGCTGCAGTGAGGCAGCAATAGAAGCCATTTGGTCGATAATAAATCTAATTAGATTAGATATAGTTCTGTTAGCAGCTGAGCTAGGCGTCAGCACAAGGCTAAAGAATTAAAGGTCTCATCGACGATCCAGATATATAATTCTATATCATCTGATTCGTTCGGATCATACATCGTGGCGATGTGATGATCGTATAAATCGCGTCAGACGATAATCATGGAAATCCACTGACGAAATGCTTTTCTCAGCAATTTGAGCAAACCGTACATAGTTCGGGTGTTCGACACTTGAGTGACTGGCTATGTGCCAAGTGGGAGATTGTTGGACAATATGACCCATAACGTCACTATTTGTACAGATCATAGTGTTGTTGTACAAATTAACTATGTGACAAGGAAATTGCACTCTCATCATTTGTGATTAGATCACCTTAGATATATAAATGAAGAGAGGTCCCTATGATTAGTTCCTGGATTGAGAATGATATGAGACAGTATCAGTCCACGAAGGATTAATCAGTAAATATCCCTAGCCGGAGTATTATCGAGACTGGACATCGATAATGCGGAATAGGCTAGTATTGCACTTGTGCGCGTTGTGAGGGCACAACGACATAGTTCTCATATATTTGGGTATTGGATACTCATGCAAGTGCGATAGGAGGTTGTGTTTCACCGATGGTACGGGAAACAGCTTCGCTCTGGATAGACCCCTCGGAATCCCATTGGTATTATGACTATGTGTCTATGGGAGTCCGACATCAGGGTAGGTGTGTATGGTCTTAACCTGAGACTTGCACCGCTAATGCTTACGACAATCAATATGCTTTAGTTGAGGTCGTCCAGGACTCTAACCGGTTCTGTGTACGCCAATGCTGGGTATATTGAGAATCGTAGAGTATTGGGTGTGATGTCAAGATGGAAGTATCACTCCAGTCATAGTGGAGATGATGTCACGCAGGATACGGTATTAGTGCTCTTAAGTGCTGGCCGGCCATCGGGATATTATGACAAGGTCATGTATATCCGATTATAGAGACTAGTTACCAGACATCCGATATGTGCTTCGGACGGGGCAGACACTTATCCAGCCCCAGCCCTAGCACGTGACTATCCGATACTGGGCCGATATACATGATACTTGGTATACTACGCCTGATATAGATCTTAAATATTCTTAGATGAATATGACCGGAGAATTGGATAGACTTCGTGCTTTGCTAGAAGCCGATCTTGTCTCGTAAATCGGTAGAACGTAGTACTTGGTACGTACGTGATTCGGATACTCCGACGACCGTATTTACTGCCGACTTATCCGGGGATCTCATGGGTCGCTTCCCGATAATGCACCGATGACGCATAACTCGCACTCATTAATAATCTGGGATTATATAGAAGAGAGAAAATTAATCTAGGATTAATTAAGGAGATATTTTATCTAGGATAAAATATCGTCTTAAGAGAGAGAATGATTAATTTGGAATTAATCGGTAAATTAATATATTGGATATATTAAACGAAATTAGATTTCGACGCAGAATTAAAATTAGATTTTAATTCGGGCGAACGAATTAATTTAGAATTAATTCGTTAGCGACGTGAATAGTGAATTCGCTAGGCGTAATCATTTAATTACGACGCGACGGAAAACTCGCTAATTAGGAATTAGCGAAATCGAGCCCGAGTGTGATTGCGAGCGCATTCGTATTTCGAATTCAAGTGCGGCGACGCAAGTCACATCAAGCGTCAAATCATTCGTCACTTTGAGTGATGTGATTGATTGATTGATGGATTGACTAACATCATGTCACTTTGATAAAGTGAAATGAATAGTTGATGTGTTTTGGTGGAATAGTGTTGGTGGTTGAGATGCCATTTCCATTTGATTTTATTTGATAAATAAAAATGGTAAATGCTTATTATTTTGGAAAAATATATAAAGCATTTTGGTAATTCATTTACCAAGTCAACCAATACGCATTTCCTCCATTTTTCTCTCCTTCTCACACGCCCAAGGGGCTGTCTCTTCTCTTCTTCCATTTCAGGTCACTGCCGTGAGCAATAGGGGAGCATTGAGTGAGTTTTTTGTGGCAAAAACTCAAGTGCTAGCACACTTACGAGAGTTGCAAAGGTGTTAGGGAAGTCCACCCATGAGGCGGGATCCGTTCGACGAAGTTTGGAGCTTGCGGAATGACCATTTTCACGCCCAAACCAGTGAAGAATTCTGCACAGCAGTGGCGCCAAACCAGTGAGCGTTTTTGGCTTCATTCGTCTTCAAATCGTCTCAACCGATCGATGTGAGTATTCCGCAACTTCGTCGATATGTATTCGCAATGTTTTTCATGCTTATAATCGATCCGGGACCATAATAGAAACCAACACATGTACCACTCGAGCAAACGGCACAAATTTCGATTTATTTTATCTTGTTTGTTTATTATCCGTTATTTAATTTCTGCATGTTATTTGTTTGTGTAATGATGAGATAAAGCGCATGGGCTTAGTAAGTTGGATTAAAGGTCCTCCATTTCGAGGGGTTAAAATCCTTTACCACGATGCTTTGCTGCGCCGGATGATGTATATTCGGTTGAATGTAAGATGTGTTCAATCGGGTATACAAAGTCCGATATTGTTGTCTTTATTTTTTATATGCATTATGTTATTAGCGCATGGGCTTAGTAAGTTGGATTAAAGGTCCTCCATGTCGAGGGGTTAAAATCCTTTACCATGATGCTTTGCCGCGCCGGATGATGTATATTCGGTCGAATGTAAGATGTGTTCAATCGGGTATACGAAGTCCGATATTGTTGTCTTTATTTTTATATGCATTATGTTATTAGCGCATGGGCTTAGTAAGTTGGATTAAAATTCCTCCATGTCGAGGGGTTAAAAGCCTTTACCACGATGCTTTGCCATTCCGGATAATGTATATTCGGTTGAATGTAAGACGTGTCCAGTCGGGGATACGAAGTCCAATATTGTTGTCTTTACTTTTATATGCATTATGATGTGATGCGCATGAGCTTAGTAAGTTGGATTAAAGGTCCTCTATTTGGAGGGATAAAAAGCCTACGGTCTACCTTTACCACGATACTTCGCCACGCCTTTTATTTCGTTATTTGCTTTTCTTTATATGTCATCTTCTTGCATAATCATGCATCATGTTGCATCGCGCATGGGCAAATCAAGTTGGATTAAAGGTCCTCCACTTTGAGGGATAGAAAGCCTACGGGCTACCTTTGCCACGACGTTTTGCCGCGCCGGACAAAGTGCATTCGATTGAATGTGAGATACGTTCAATCGGACACTTGAAGTCCTATATAGATGTGGGCATATGTCGCATCTCTTTTCTTTCACTTCCATAATTTATCTTTCAAATCGCATCATGGCACGTTTATTTTGATGTAAAATTGCCTCTTTGGTTATTTCTTTGCATTATATACCTAATTGTTTCTCTTTATTACGTATGATTGTGCAACTGCCATTTGTTTGCATTTCCGTGTCCATGAATGTAATGTGCTTATGACATTGTATGCTTGCCGTATTTCAATTTATCTTTATGCATGCAAATTTGGACATAGATTATATGCAAATAGGTTGTATGTAAATTTGGACATAGATTGTATGCAAATAGGTTGTATGCGAATTTGGACATAGATTGTATGCAAATAGGTTGTATGCGAATTTGGACATAGATTGTATGCAAATAAGTTGTATGCAAATTTGGACATAGATTGTATGCAAATAGGTTGTATGCAAATTTGGACATAGATTATATGCAAATAGGTTGTATGCAAATATGAAAATGTGTTACATGTGAACTTAGATGAACTTTTGATTTATGCATGCTAACTTAGAAATAGAATACCCTTAGGAATATATGTTGCTAGACTCGATTAAATTATTGCACAAATCATTTTATTACAAGTGGCATAAGTAAGGGACCATTCCGAACCCAACGGTTTGAGGTCTTCCCTTGCAAGGGGTGAGTGCGGACTTAAATCATTTTCCCGGTTCACATCGGGTGGCAACTCCTTTATTCTCCGGTTTAGTCCCCCGCGGGCTACTCCGTACTCCCAACCGGGCCGCGAGCCCGGAACAGCATGCGTCGCCCAGTTTCTGTGTCCTACACTAGTTTGTTGGATGTAGCAGTTAAAGACATTGAAATTTGTGTTCTATAATTCAAAAAAAAAAACTAATCAACCTTTTATTTAGTAACCGAACATCTTATCTCAGCAAGCAATGATTGTTCACGTAAAACAATAGAACTTGAGATGGTTTGAAAAAAAATGATAATATTATAAATCAAGCTTTTACTTAGTAACCAGACATCTTGCCTCAACAAGTAGTGATTGTTCGCGTAAAACAGTATAACTTGAGTTGGTTTTAAAAAATGAATAAGTTCTTAGTCTCTCTAACTCGAGCAATTAAGTCAGTAAGGGTGTTTTAACACTTAGTATTCTAAGGCCAACTGGTCTGGGAGTCACTGGCCCAAAACTCGTTACATGGGTTAAGGAGAAAACTTAAAGAAATTGGACATTTTTTTCTTTTTGACATCTAAGATCCAAACAATTAAGTCCGTGAGGGGTGTCTTAACACCTATTCTCCTAAAGTTAACTGGTTTAAGAGTCACGGGCCCAAAGTTCCTTACAAGGATTAAAGATGTATTATCTATTAAAAAACTATTTTTATATAAATAAACTACAATTGTCAAAAATGAGTAAATCCTGATATAACTTTGGGACAAAAATATTATTCTTTTTTCAAAAAGTCCTATGAATATTGTGGGCATAATAAATTGATTGGTATTTTATCTTATGTATGTATAGAAGAAATGTAAAAAATATAGGAGAATTTGCTTACTTGATAATTTAAAAAGAAATAAAATAATTACTAACTTGGATAAGAATATGTTGTTTTAGTTTTCGCTAAAATTACTAGGGACTAATAATAAGCTGGTTGGGGGTGTGATGGACACTAAAAAAATGTACATTTACTAAAAGGAAAATTTATAATTTTACGCTTGTAGTTTCATTAATCCCCTTAATTTAGCACATTTATGAAATAATAATTAAATTTATGTTATATATATTTTTATTGTAATTTTTATTTCTTATGTAGGTAAAATATTACTTTGAAAGCTCAACAGGGAAAATGGATATGAAATCTAAATTTTAGGACCTAGAAACCCAAAAGAGCGTGACAGTTAGATTCAAATAGGACTCACCAAATTATTTTATTATTTCGACACTCTTATACTTGGGAGTAAAGAACCATTTTATGAGTGGGTTATCATTGCAATTGTCAAGTTGACAATTGCAAAAGATGATTGTAACTTTTTCAATTTCCAAATAGAGGTGTTCGGTACCTTAAAAGGTATGCTTTCTTTCAATTTCTCTTATGGAATATGAGAGAGAGTGTATTGTTTGTTAAATTTTCGGTATTTATTGTAATTTCTTTTTTCTTTCATTAGTAAAATTACATGTGTTTTTATTTAAAGCATGTGTAGCTAATTTGCATCTTAATTGGGTAAATGGTGAAGCTCTTGTTATGAAAAGTAGGTAATTTGTATTTATATTATATATATATATATATATATATATATATATATATATATATATATATTGATTATTTCCCAAATAAATTTTCAACTCTTTCCAATTTATTTAGGACTCTTGATTAGCTGCAGACAATCACTAATTGACACAAATAATACTTGAAACCCATAACTGTGAGAGTGTAGACTTTTAAAAATCTGGATTAATTATTGACAAATCTTATTACCATATTTATGAATGGTTTTATAAGTTTTGGCATAATTTAATACTTTAACATGGACTAATTATAGACAAGAGGAATCACATGTGTTGCCATAATTAATACCTGATTATCACAAAATAAGTTAATTAGGAAATAATTATAATTTATATTTTATAAAAAGTAAAAATTATTTTATATATAAAGTATCAAGAGTGGATCCCTTAACCCCAGTATTTTTGTAACATCTCGTTAGAGGCAGAATATTATCGGCAGGAGACATGAATACCTGTCTCATTGAGCTTCATAACTAACGAAAAACAGACATAAAACACCCTAAAAATTGGACAACCTGGAACACAGTCCAACACCAACACGATCTATATAGGATATCAGATGAACAAAAAGGACCTCCGATCTACACAAGACATATCAATCAACAACCATACTCAAGGGCTCCGTGGCCACAATAACACATGTTGATTAAAAATTTTATTTACATATGTAAAAAACTACTTGCACAAGATGACATAAAAAAAACATATAAGCTAAGCATAAAATATCATATGTCAACATATGAGTTAAAACTAGGCATAAACCAAAAGCTTAATTAAAACCTATAATTGAAGATTATAATACCTATTACGTCTAAATTCTTATGTTAACCAAATATAAATTCATACACATTTATACGAAAAACTCTACAATAGTTGTTTTCCATACCTTGAATGCATTTACTTATTAAAGTTATAAAACATAACATGTACTGATTTTCAAATCCTTCGCAAACCAACATACTAATCTAAATAACATATCCACATACCCGCCTTTACGAATTCAGATAACATAGCTATAATGATCATCAGATCTTTCACTTGACAATCATATCTATCTGATAACGCTTCCAACACCAACCTTTACATATATACATATCTAAACGTATAGGCCACTGTGTAACCAAGAATTATACACATACATATAAATGAAACATAAAATATTACACAAACAATCACATACATTGTCAAGTTCAGAAGGGATAAACACCCACAATCAATTCATCCATTCCATAGTATTTCACAAATCCATTCTTATCCTTCTATCAATAGCAGACAACTATTCATATATTCTTTACAAAAGTAATCTTCACACAAAAAATCACATACATCATCCAATGAAGAAAATGAAACCATCACTTCCAAATCATTTCGAAAACAAATAATAAAAACTCTTTGATGAAATCAAAATCAAATTCAAAAATTAGTTTCATCATAAATGTAACGACCGGTAGTCTCTACTACTGTTGCACTGTAGTACTGTTACATCGCGGAATGAGTGTTACGTAATATAAATTATGTTTGAGCATATATACATTCATGGAACGACTTTGGGGATAAATGGTAAATTCTTCGAAACTTCGATGCGAAATTCTATGATGTTCCACTCCAAACAGCCCATGGTATTTGGGCCGTAACTTTCTCATACGAACTTCAAATTTTATGAATTTTATATCATCAAAAAGATGAGATCGAGATCTACAACTTTTACGTTGAATATTTTTCTAAATTAGAAGGAAAGCAGAAGTGTCAAGAAGATTCAGTACAGAGACATGGGTAATGTAGCTTGGAGATAGAAAGAATAAGTGAAGACTCTAACCAAGCCAGTGAGCATATGCTCACCCCTCAACTTAGAGCCCAGTAAAGAGAAGAACTAGTAAAGTAGAGCAATGGATAGATTAGAGGAACAGTGAGATGGCAAGACAGCCAAATCGATGAGCCCAAATGAAACATAGATAAAAAGCATGAAATAGAATAATTTGAAGCTACAATAAGTCAAGCTAAGTCTAGAAGCTATCGTTGAATTAAGGAATCCTTAAGGAAGTAAATACTTAGAAGTACGAAGGGACCAGAGAGAGCGACTCTCAAGAGTATAATATATGACTCATAAGAGTCTCATTATATTGAGAAAGAAGAACCAGATGAGAGTACCACCCGAACCAAGAAATTTAGTAGAGATGTTCTAAGCAATCGAAGTTGATGGAGTTTCCAGGAGAATAAAGATATAAGGAGTGTAAGGAACTAAGTGTTAGTGTCCTAGACATGCCAAGGATCTTCTAAGCGTGATTCGTGTGTGAATTAATTAAAGTAAGTTGCGGAAATTACTTACATTGATCGGTTAAGATTTCAAATATTTTCATGGATGTGTGGAAGCTCCAAGCTTTCTTTGTTGTTCCAAACTCATGGGTGAGTTTCCCTATCACCTTCATTTGACTCCTTATGTGCTAGAAAGAACAAAATTGAAAGAAAATTTACCCTTCAAGAGAAGCAAGGTTTCGGCCATTGAGAGAAATGGGATAGAGATGAAGTTTTGTGTTTTGTTTTCCAAAAACAATTACCAAAATTCTTTTTCCAAAAAGTGTATATACTTTTCAAAAGCAAAAGTCAAAGTGTGTTGTACAAGAAAGCTTTAAAAGCTCCCAACCACTTCCATCACTCAAGTGACTTGTTGATGTAAGTTGGTGGGTCCCACACTTAAATTCAAAATTCAAGTTGGGTTGCAAAACACACTTTCGGCTCGGGTTCGTTTAATCCGATTAAATGAATTTTCCATCTCGACGTAAATAAATCCAATTTAATTAAATAATAATGCCTCGTAAAATTATTACAAAAGTCGCTTGCGAATTAATTCCAAATTAATTCGTTCGCTAGAATTAAAATCCAATTTAATTCCGCATTGAAATCCAATTTCAATTAATATATCTAATATATTATTTTAGCCCAAATAAATAAATAAAATAGAAAAATCCAATTTAACTATTAAATTTATTTTACCGATTAATTCCAAATTAATCACGTTTTTTTTTCACGAATTAATCCCAGATTAATTCATGATGCAATTAATCTCAGATTAATTTTCTCTCTGTTGATTAATCCCAGATTAATTCTTGCCGTAATTAATCCCAGATTAATTACATTAATTTTCTCTCTCATAATTAATCCCAGATTAATTCTCTGTTCGAGTCAAATCACATCAGTGAATCTTTGGGAAGCGACCTAAGAGATCCATGGATATGTTGGCAGTAAATCTGGTTGTCAGACTATCCGAACACGTGCGTACCCAGTACCACATTCTTTACCGATTTACAAGACATGGTTGGCTTCTAGCAAAGCACGGTGCCTACCCAATTCTCCAGAAATATTCAACGAAGAATATACAATCTTTATCAGGCGTAGTATACGAAGTATTACGTATTACGATCCAATATCGGATGTCACATGCTAGGCCTGGGGCTGGAATTATGTCTCCCAGTACGAAGCATATATCGGATCACTAACAACTAGTCTCTGTAATCGGATAATCATGATCTAGTCATATTATCCCGATAGCTGCAGCATTTAAGAGTACCGGTTCTGTATCCCTGCGTGATCATCATCTTCATATGACTGAAATGATACTTCCATCTTGACATCACACCCAATACACTACGATTCTTAGTATACCCAGAAGAGGCGTACACAGAACCTGTTAAATCTCCGGATGACCAAAACCAAAGTATACTGATTGTCGCAAGTATTAGCGATGCAAGTCTCAGGTTAAGACCATATACACCTACCCTGATTCGGATTCCCATATACACATAGTCATACTACCAATGGAATTCCGAGGGGTCTATCTAGAGCGAAGCTGTTCCCGTTCCAACGGCTAAAAGAATCTCTTACCACACTTGCATAAGTATCCAATACTTAAATATATGAGAACTATACCGTTAAGCTTCCATAACGCGCACAAGTGTGATACTAGCCTATTCCGCATTATCGATGTCCAATCTCGATAATACTACGACTATGGATATTTAATGATTAAACCTTTCGTGGATTAATACTGTCTCATATCTTATTATTCCGGTACTAATCATATGGACTTTTATCATTTATATAACCAAGTAATCCAATTACAAATGATAAAAGAGCAATTTCCTTTGTCACATAGTTAATTTGTACAAAGAACACCATGTCTTTTACAAATAATGATGCTGTGGGTCATAATTGTCCAACAATCTCCCACTTGGCCTATAGCCAATCACTCAAGTGTCCAACACCTGAACTATGTACGGGTCGCTCATACTTTTGCTGAGATATCGCTTTCATCAGTGGATATTTAATGATTATCATCTGAAACGATCTTTTGATCTTGACATCGCCACGATGTATGATCTCACAGATCAAATGAAATGGTCGAAGTACATACTTGGATCATTGATGAGACCGTAATTCCTTAGCCTGCGCTGTAGCCCAGCTCAGTTGCTAATAGAACTACTCCTAATCCAATTAGGAATTTTATAGATCCAAAATGCTTCTTTTGCTGCCTTAGCCACAACAATATATTCCGTTTTTGTTGTTGAATCGGCAACAATATCTTGCTTGGAAGATCTCCAGCTCATTGTTCCGTTGTTCAAATAAATAAGTACACTTATTGCGACTTACAGTCATCTTTATCGGTTTGGAAACTTGCATCGGTGATCCCAGTCACCTCAAGTTCTCCATCTTCATAAATTAAGAAAGCATCTTTAGTTCGTCTAAGATACTCAAGGATGTTCTCAACATCAATCCGGTGACCATCACTTGGATCAGCCTGATTGTGACTCCACATGCTCAAAGCATATGAGACACCAGGTCGCGTACATGTCTTTCAATGTACGAGTTCTCGGAGAGTGCCAAAAACATTTAGATCTATCCTAGTAGATCTTTATTCCTAGAATAAAGGTTGCCTCTTCCAAGTTTTTGTTGAAGAATCTTAATGAAAGCCAAGCTTTCACCGATTTTAGTATGGGAATGTCATTGCTAAGAAATATTACATCATCAATGTATAGGACATCGAATGTCAGTGCGCTCCCACTAACTTTCTTATATACACAAGAATCATCTTCGTTTTGAATGAAACCATATACCATTATGATCTCGTTAAAACATTGGTTCCAAGAACGCAATGCTTGTTTCAATCCATAATGGATCGATTTAACTTGCAAACCTTGTTTGCATGTTTTGCCGCGACAAAACCGTAAGGCTGTTATTTAAAACATCCTCCATAAGGTTTCCGTTAAGGAAATCAGTTTTGACGTCCAGCTGCCATATTTCATAATCAAAATATACAGCAACAACAACCATATCCAAATGGATTTAATCATGGCAACGGGTAAAAGGTTTCATCGTAATCGACACCATGTTGATGACGATACCATTTCGCTACAAGCCTAGCTTTGTACGTTTGTATGTTGCCATCCATGTCTGTCTTCACCATGAAGACTCATTTGCTACCAATAGGCACAATGTCTTTTGGTACATCAACTAGTGTCCAAACTTGGTTGTATACAAGGAATCCATTTCGGACTTCATGACACCTTGCCATATAGCAGAGTCGATACCTTGTATCGCTACCTCATACGTAGCCGGCTTATTATCCTCAATAAGATTAATATCTTTATGATGTGAGATCAGAAACCCATACCTCTAAGGTTATTTTCTGACTCTCTCCAACCTACGCGGTTCTGTGTATTAGAAGATTGTGGAACAGTCTCATCCCTGATGAACTGTTCATGTTCCATTAGGAATCGGTGCCAGGAACAGTATTACTCTGATTTTTATCGAGTCTTACTTTTCTCCCACTTACCACTGTATATAGGAATTCCTTTTCAAGGAAAACAGCATGAAGAGCAACAAATACCTTGTTCTCTTGTGGGTTATATAAGTAATATTCACTGGTTTCCCTAGGATAACCAATTACAAATAGGCACTTATCTGATTTGGATTCTAGTTTGGTACCATCCAAACGTTTAACATGCCTAGCATCCCCAAATCATCAGGAATGAGAAACCCGGTATCTTTCCAGTCCATATTTCATATGGAGTCTGTCCAATAGACTTTGACAGAACCTTATTGAAAATAAGTATTACACAGCTCAATGCTTATCCCGTGAAGGAAATTGGTAGCTCAGAGCGACTCATCATTGACCTTACCATGTCCAATAAAGTTCAGTTTCTCTGTTCGGACACACTACTCGATTGAGGTGTTCCGGGAGGAGTCCATTGTGAAAGAATATCATATTCTTTCAATTAATCTAGAAACTCATTATTAAAGTATTCTTCACCACGGTCCAACCGTAATGTTTTAATACTTTTTTCAGTATGTTTTTCTTTACTTCGTGTCGAAACTCTTAGAATTTATCAAATATTTCCAACTTGTGTTTCATAAGACACATATAACCATAACGTGATGCAACATCCGTACAGGTTATGAAGTATTGATATCCACCTCTAGCCTAGCTAGACATGGGCCCATATACGTCACCATGAACGAGGGCTAACAGCTCGGTGGCACTTATACCTTTACTGCTAAAAGGCGTTTTAAGCACTTTGCCTAATAAACAAGATTCGCATACATCATATGATTAAAGATCAAAGATGTCATAGTATCCATTCTTCCAAAGAGTAGATATACGATTCTTCTTAATGTGTCCCAGATGACAATGCCACAAATAAGTCTCATCTGATTTACTCAGTTTGAGCTTTTTGTTTGTCATGTTATAAGTTTGAGATTTGTTTATATTCAAAATATAAATATTGTTATTCACATCTAATGTGTATATCTCAATATTTTCTTTATAAAAAAAAACACTCAGTGTTCTGGAACATAAAGGTATACCGGCAACTGGTTAAACTAGATATAGAGATAATGTTTCTAGTCAAACTAGGTATATTATAACAGTTTCTTAATTTAAGTACATGCCCTAAAGAGCAGTTCAAAAACTTAGGTTCCCAACAGCCAAAACAGCGACTCTCGTCCCGTTTCTGACTCGTAGGTCGATCTCATCTGAAGCCAGTATCCTGCTAATCAGCAGATGCTGCACATCAGTACATATGTATGTACCACATCCAGTATCAAAAATCCAATTTTTAAAACTGGTAGTAGATATGTTTATAACAAACTGACATGCGTAATCACACGCGTATAACGCAAGCACATGTATCGTTCAAGTAGTATAAAAAGTATCGATCCCACGAGGACTTAGAACTTAATCTATTAATTTTATGAGGTCAAGTGATTACTAGTATCTAACAGGTTGTTTGATTGATTTAAAATGATGATGATTCTAAATTTAAAACAAGTAAATTAAATTGCGTGAAAGTAGATTAATGAAAATTCAAATTATAAAACTATCTAGGGTTGTGAATTCTTCCAATATTATTTAAAGATGAAGTGGTTATATTATAGTTGGGTAAAATATTGATTTATTAATCTGGAATATTAAATTATGTAAAAGCCTCTTTCGATGATCATTTACAAATACCTAGTATAATCCAATTGAACCATATGTCTATGTCAACCAAATTACCTAGATTCATTAAGATTAAGTTCCAATTATGACTACCCCGCCCAACAGGTATATTCCTATCCTGTAAGGAAATCTATTAAAGGGTTATCTATCCTCAAAGAAGATCGTGGGCTATTGAGTCTAAGGTCTTTAAACTTAAAATCCCTATGTCTAGTTCATTTTAAGTTTACCTAATCAATTTTATTAGTGGCCAGTTAATAAAAAGCATTAAGATTATGACTCAATAAATAAATCTTTTAATTACCCAAATTATAATCTAACCAATTATAAACCGGTGATATTAGATTTTATCACAACCCTAGATAACTAACTTAGTTACAACACATAGCTAAAGTTGGTAAAAACTTAAAAGACATAAAGCAAAATTGCTAAAAAGTAATTGTGGAATAATAAATTACAATAAAATGAAATGCTAAGGTAAAATGAATTAACTTCTACTATTTACTATTTAGATATCTCCCATAATATAATATATATACTTGTGATAATTTTGCCAACCAGCCATATAGGCGGTAACCTAAATATGTCAAATTAAATCTAACCAGCCATTAAGGCGGTAATATTTATCAATAAACCAGCCATAAAGGCGGAACCAAAATAAACAAGCCATAAAGGCGGAACAATAAATAAACCAGCCATAAAGGCGGAACAATAAATAAACCAACTGACCAGTATGGCGGTATCCTCATTAAGTCAGGTTTAACCGGATTAATTTGAATAACCAACCGACCAGTATGGCGGTATCCTCATTAAGTCATGTTTTAAATAGTTTATATATTATATTTTAAGGGAGATTAATCTAAATAGCAATAGTAAAAGAATTACCGTTTTACCTTAGCATGGAGAAGTTACCTCCTCATGGTTGAATAGTAAAAGTAAAAAAAGTTTAAGAAAGAAAATTACTATTACTATTATAGAAGAAAATTACTATTACAAAACGTAATTAAAACTGAAATTTTAAAGAAACTAAGAAGAGAACTCTCTATTTACATTAGAGAATTCAGAGGAAGTGGTACATTTGAAACTGAAAATTCGAGCCGAATTTATAGGCCCGAGTAAGTGGAGCTCGTCGGGCCGCGCAAGCCTTGCGCGGCGCGACGCGCTGACGTGGTAATTCCTGATTCGTTGCTTCTGGTCTTATCTGACACGTGGCAGGGCGGCTAAAGTGATAAGGTGACACGTGGCAAGGCGGCTGGCTGATGTCGGCTCGTTGAATTTTTGACATGTGGCATGCGGCGCACATTAGCGGATCGCTTGTGATGATGACACGTGGCACGGCTCACATCAGCAAAGTCAAACTTGTCAAACTTTGACTTGTTGACCTGGTGCATGTTAGCAGCCTCCGACGCACGTTAGAGTTCGGGACGCCAAGGGTTTCGGTGTCGCGATTCTCCAAAATTACCAAAATACCCTTTTTGCCAATTTTCACAGTTTTGCTTCAAATCACCTCCAGAATGTCCTGAAACTTTATTTATCTACAAAATAACACAAAACACATCAAAATATTCACAAAACTCAAGAAACTATACAAGTAGTATAAAAAGTATCGATCCCACGAGGACTTAGAACCTAATCTATTAATTTATGAGGTCAAGTGATTACTAGTATCTAACAGGTTGTTTGATTGATTTAAAATGACGATGATTCTAAATTTAAAACAAGTAAATTAAATTGCGTGAAAGTAGATTAATGAAAATTCAAGTTATAAAACTATCTAGGGTTGTGAATTCTTCCAATATTATTTAAAGATGAAGTGATTATATTATAATTGGGTAAAATATTGATTTATTAATCTGGAATATTAAATTATGTAAAAGCCTCTTTCGATGATCATTTACAAACACCTAGTATAATCCAATTGAACCATATGTCTATGTCAACCAAATTACCTAGATTCATTAAGATTAAGTTCCAATTATGACTACCCCCGCCCAACAGGTATATTCTTATCCTGTAAGGAAATCTATTAAAGGGTTATCTATCCTCAAAGAAGATCGTGGGCTATTGAGTCTAAGGTCTTTAAACTTAAAATCCCTATGTCTAGTTCATTTTTAGTTTACCTAGTCAATTTTATTAGTGGCCAGTTAATAAAAAGCATTAAGAATATGACTCAATAAATAAATCTTTTAATTACCCAAATTATAATCTAACCCCTTATAAACCGGTGATATTAGATTTTATCACAACCCTAGATAACTAACTTAGTTACAACACATAGCTAAAGTTGGTAAAAACTTAAAAGACATAAAGCAAAATTGCTAAAAAGTAATTGTGGAATAATAAATTACAATAAAATGAAATGCTAAGGTAAAAGGAATTAACTTCTATTATTTACTATTTAGATATCTCCTATAATATAATATATATACTTGTGATAATTTTTCCAACCAGCCATATAGGTGGTAACCTGATTATGTCAAATTAAATCCAACCAGCCATTAAGGCGGTAATATTTATCAATAAACCAGCCATAAAGGCGGAACCAAAATAAACCAGCCATAAAGGCGGAACAATAAATAAACCAGCCATAAAGGCGGAACAATAAATAAACCAACCGACCAGTATGGCGGTATCCTCATTAAGTCAGGTTTAACCGGATTAATTTGAATAACCAACCGACCAGTATGGCGGTATCCTCATTAAGTCAGGTTTTAAATAGTTTATATATTATATTTTAAGGGAGATTAATCTAAATAGCAATAGTAAAAGAATTACCTTTTTACCTTAGCATGGAGAAGTTACCTCCTCATGGTTGAATAGTAAAAGTAAAAAAGTTTAAGAAAGAAAATTACTATTACTATTATAGAAGAAAATTACTATTACAAAACGTAATTAAAACTGAAATTTTAAAGAAACTAAGAAGAGAACACCCTATTTACATTAGAGAATTCAAAGGAAGTGGTACATTTGAAACTGAAAATTCGAGCCGAATTTATAGGCCCGAGTAAGTGGAGCGCGTCGGGCCGCGCAAGCCTTGCGCGGCGCGACGCGCTGACGTGGCATTTTCTGATTCGTTGCTTCTGGTCTTATCTGACACATGGCAGGGCGGCTAAAGTGATAAGGTGACACGTGGCAAGGCGGCTGGCTGATGTCGGCTCGTTGAATTTTTGACATGTGGCATGCGGCGCACATTAGCGGATCGCTTGTGATGATGACACGTGGCACGTCTCACATAAGCAAAGTCAAACTTGCAAACTTTGACTTTTTGACCTGGTGCATGTTAGCAGCCTCCGACACACGTTAGAGTTCGGGACGCCAAGGGTTTCGGTGTCGCGATTCTCCAAACTTACCAAAATACCCTTTTTGCCAATTTTCACAGTTTTGCTTCAAATCACCTCCAGAATGTCCTGAAACTTTATTTATATACAAAATAACACAAAACAAATCAAAATATTCACAAAAATCAAGAAACTATACAAGTAGTATAAAAAGTATCGATCCCACGAGGACTTAGAACCTAATCTATTAATTTTATGAGGTCAAGTGATTACTAGTATCTAACAGGTTGTTTGATTGATTTAAAATGACGATGATTCTAAATTTAAAACAAGTAAATTAAATTGCGTGAAAGTAGATTAATGAAAATTCAAATTATAAAACTATATAGGGTTGTGAATTCTTCCAATATTATTTAAAGATGAAGTGGTTATATTATAGTTGGGTAAAATATTGATTTATTAATCTGGAATATTAAATTATGTAAAAGCCTCTTTCGATGATCATTTACAAACACCTAGTATAATCCAATTGAACCATATGTCTATGTCAACCAAATTACCTAGATTCATTAAGATTAAGTTCCAATTATGACTACCCCCGCCCAACAGGTATATTCTTATCCTGTAAGGAAATCTATTAAAGGGTTATCTATCCACAAAGAAGATCGTGGGCTATTGAGTCTAAGGTCTTTAAACTTAAAATCCCTATGTCTAGTTCATTTTTAGTTTACCTTGTCAATTTTATTAGTGGCCAGTTAATAAAAAGCATTAAGATTATGACTCAATAAATAAATCTTTTAATTACCCAAATTATAATCTAACCCCTTATAAACCGGTGATATTAGATTTTATCACAACCCTAGATAACTAACTTAGTTACAACACATAGCTAAAGTTGGTAAAAACTTAAAAGACATAAAGCAAAATTGCTAAAAAGTAATTGTGGAATAATAAATTACAATAAAATGAAATGCTAAGGTAAAATGAATTAACTTCTACTATTTACTATTTAGATATCTCCCATAATATAATATATATACTTGGGATAATTTTTCCAACCAGCCATATAGGCGGTAACCTGAATATGTCAAATTAAATCTAACCAGCCATTAAGGCGGTAATATTTATCAATAAACCAGCCATAAAGGCGGAAGCAAAATAAACCAGCCATAAAGGCAGAACAATAAATAAACCAGCCATAAAGGCGGAACAATAAATAAACCAACCGACCAGTATGGCGGTATCCTCATTAAGTCAGGTTTAACCGGATTAATTTGAATAACCAACCGACCAGTATGGCAGTATCCTCATTAAGTCAGGTTTTAAATAGTTTATATATTATATTTTAAGGGAGATTAATCTAAATAGAAATAGTAAAAGAATTACCTTTTTACCTTAGCATGGAGAAGTTACCTCCTCATGGTTGAATAGTAAAAGTAAAAAAAGTTTAAGAAAGAAAATTACTATTACTATTATAGAAGAAAATTACTATTACAAAACGTAATTAAAACTGAAATTTTAAAGAAACTAAGAAGAGAACTCCCTATTTACATCAGAGAATTCAGAGGAAGTGGTACATTTGAAACTGAAAATTCCAGCCGAATTTATAGGCCCGAGTAAGTGGAGCGCGTCGGGCCGCGCAAGCCTTGCGCGGCGCGACGCGCTGACGTGGCATTTTCTGATTCGTTGCTTCTGGTCTTATCTGACACGTGGCAGGGCGGCTGAAGCGATAAGGTGACACGTGGCAAGGCGGCTGGCTGATGTCGGCTCGTTGAATTTTTGACCCGTGGCATGCGGCGCACGTTAGCGGATCCCTTGTGATGATGACACGTGGCACGGCTCACGTCAGCAAAGTCAAACTTGTCAAAATTTGACTTGTTGACCTGGTGCATGTTAGCAGCCTTCGGCCCACGTTAGAGGTCGGGACGCCAAGGGTTTCGGTGTCGCGACGCTCCAAAATTACCAAAATACCCTTTTTGCCAATTTTCACAGTTTTGCTTCAAATCACCTCTAGAATGTCCTGAAACTTTATTTATCTACAAAATAACACAAAACACATCAAAATATTCACAAAACTCAAGAAACTATACAAAATATTAAGTTAAATAAGTGGAAAATAGTGATACATTGACCACTCATCACACCCCCAAACCTAACATTTTGCTAGTCCTCGAGCAAAATAAAATAACATAATAAAATTTAACTAAGCCATTTTCGTAGGGATGACGGTTGCATTTAGCATATGCAACAAGCCTTTAAACCCCTATGTGTCCCTAGTGGATGAGTTGTAGTCTCGTGAGGGTTTACAGCAATGATACCCACAAACATTTTATAAAAGTAAAAATGTAATGAAACTAATGCACACAAAAGCAAAAAGACAAGAGAAAAGAGAATAAAGAAGTTAGTGACTAATTAGGTGAAACTTCTACTCCAAGTTACTAATTGTTTTGTTTCATTCTAAATTACTGAATAAGTAAATTCTCCGATTATTTTATCATTCTTCATATACACAACCAGTAAAATATTAAACAACTCATTTTTGCCCACAACAGTCATAAGTATAGTTGATAAGAGAGTAATTTTTTTTGTCCTAAAGTTTTATCAGAATTCACACCTTTTTGTAGTAATGGAATAAATTTTCTGATTTTTCTGATTTTTTTTTCTCTATTTTTTTTTTATATAATATCTTCCATCTATGTAGCGAGTGTTGGGTCGGTGGCTCCCAAACCAGTTGGCTTTAGGGCACCAGATGTTAAGACACCCCTACGGACTTAATTACTCAGACTTCAGATATATATATATTTTTTCTGTCATCTTTTTGATCCATGTAGCGAGCTTTGGGCCAGTGACTCCCAAACCAGTTGGTTTTAGGGAACTAGGTGTTAAAACACCCTTACAGACTTAATTACTCGGATCTCAGACGTATTTTTTTTATTCCATCACCTTTTGAGATGCTTCCTCCAAATGAACTAGAGCACTGGATATTACAAACTTTTCAATTTTAGCTCATGTCCGTATGTTTCCATGTATGTTGATAATACCTGCTAACTGAGCGTATGAAGATTCATTTTAGTCAGTATTATGGAGAATTCACAAATTAAATAATTCAAAAGGAAATAAACAAAAATTAATTTGTTTCGAAATAGGTTTGAAATACGTATCAGGAGTGAGAATTCCTTACACAACTATTTCTTACCAATTTTACCATGATTTAGTCAAATAAAAATGCAAAATATTTTTGTAATTTTTGAAAATTTTTCAATTTTTTTGTTTTTTTTCGAAAAATTTGGACTAAAAATAAAAATAACACACAAAATAAAAACAAGGTAGATTTCCCGTTGTAGATTCCCAAGAGGGAGGGTGGAGCAGGCTCTCTTAAGTACCCAAGCCTCTTAGGCTCTTATCGCTTGGTGTCAGGAATAAACAATGAGTCCTCCAAATTAGTCTATCACAATGAGCTACGGGTGAATGATTATCTAGGTGCCTTCACAGCTTTTCCTTATAGAAAGGTAGTGAGTGAAAGAAGACACCAAACCATCATCTACTCCCTAAACAGTAGAAGAAGAGTTTAGAAGATAATGCCTGATTAGCTGCAATTATACAAGAAATTAAAGGTTAAGATCCAGATTAACACGACGCCTCTTACCACGATCGTCCTCAGACCAATTTATCTTTGAAAGGATAGGGTCAACTTCTGGTTCATAGGCTAAGAGTTGGTCAAGTAGATCCAGAGCAGTTCTGGCAGTAAAGAGGAGTTCTTTTAAAGGTTTTGACACAAACCCATTTCTCCGGGCATCATCAAGAAACACACAAAGAAAATCATAAAATCCATCAACGTTAAACAGTCCAATTGGTTTCTGGTGTATGTTCAGGTTCGCCCAAGATAACATTATAAAAATTTCCTCCAATGTGCCTAAGCCACATGGCAAAGCAATAAAAGCATCAGCACGGGTAATCATTTCTACCGTTTCAGACATACCTGGCACGATCAGTTCCTCTCCGTTTGATGATTCAATAAGATTTGCTTATGCCAAGGGTTTTGGGATGATTCCCAAAACATGACTACCTCATTCCTGTACGGCCTTTGAAACGATCCCCATTAGTCCAAGATTGCCTCCGCCATATACTAAGTGCATATTCCTTGCAGCTAAGACTCGACCCAATTCCTGTGCTGCTTCTACGTATTGCGGTTTAGTACCAATACTACTACCGCAAAACACACAGATGTTTTCAACTCGTCTTCTTGAAGTGGCTTCCATGTTTTACTCTGGATGTCTTCAAAAGTGCAATGATGAGTTGAATTTATAATACCTGAAAAGGGTGAGTAAAATAATAGCACTAGTATAGTCCAATGGACGATTAGTAGCAAAATAGTAAAATAAATCGTGATAGTCAAAATGGTCTGGATCCTGTCGGAGAAAACAACAAAACAAATCACATTTATTAGGAAAAGACAAAGAGATATAATATGTACAAGAATTTACAGCTTGATTAACGTCTATGCGTCAGGGACAAGTTTCCCATCCAATTTTTCTTATAAATTGGCAAACATGGTCTTTTTGAGTCAGATTCCCAAGACTTAACTGTTGTATTTCTTTTTGGAATTGTGTGTGTAACTTGTGAATGGCTATATGAACATATCCACTGGGATGCGTCTCAAGAGTCGAAGATATATCATCTACAGACTCCTTACTCAAGCCATCCCTAATGAATTTAATTTTATCTTCACGATTATCAGACACCATTCCTAAAGAACGACAACGAGTATTGCAATTCCAGCGTGCACATTTGTAACAAAAACCCATTTACTTAGCTCTACGTTTCTTTGCATAGGTGCTTCTTCCAAAACCAGACAGATGTGAACTAAAAGAGTCAGAAGACCCACCTGCCAATCTGACCCGTGCTTCAATTACCCAACGAATGTCAGTAGGAATACCTTTGATTATCAGTAACCTCATCCGTTCCAAGCGAGTTTTGTAAACTTTCATCAGAGATTTTTGAAGGAGAGAAGGAAATTGCTTGCGAAGACTTGCGAGAGCTTCTTCCATCTTGAAATGTCTTAATCTGCAAAAACTAAACACACAAAATTAAATCATACCAAATCACAATATATACACAAATTGCATGGGTTGCCTCCCTGCGAGCGCTAAGTTTTAAGTCGTCAGCTAGACGTGACTGCCTGAACGTTATGCTGGATTTGAAAGTGTGACACTTTCTTTTTGTCGCTCCAACGGTTCTCCCCAGTAGTGCTTGACACGCTGACTGTTAACCTTGAATGTGTTGTTGGTGTTGGGATCCAGTAGCTCAACAGCTCCATATGGTAAAACCTGAGTGATCACAAATGGACCTGACAACCTTGATTTCAACTTTCCAGGGAAAAGTCTCAACCTCGAGTTGTACAACAACACCTGTTGCCTTGGTTTCAACTGTCTGTGCACTATTTTTAGGTCATGCCATTTCTTGGTCTTTTCCTTGTACAATTTGGCATTATCATAAGATTATAGGCGAAATTCCTCCAATTCATTGAGTTGGTGAAGTCTTTTCTTTCCTGCAGCTTGTGGATCAAGATTCAACTTCTTCAGTGCCCAGTACGCCTTATGTTCAAGCTCAACTGGCAGATGGCATGCTTTCCCAAACACCAATCGATATGGGGACATACCAATGGGTGTCTTGTAAGTTGTCCAGTAGGCCCATAATGCATGATCTAGTTTTGTTGACTAGTCCCTCCTTGTTGATCCAACAGTTCTCTCCAAGATTCTTTTGATTTCTCTGTTTGAAACTTCAACTTGCCCATTTGACTGTGGATGGTAGGCTGTTGCAACCTTGTGAATAACTCCGTATTTGGATAGGAGTGCATCAAAATATCTGTTGCAGAAATGTGTGCCACCATCACTGATAATTGCCCGAGGTGTTCCAAAGCGAGTGAAAATATTCTTTTTTAAGAATTTGATCACCAATTTTGAATCATTGGATGGTAGTGCAATTGCTTCAATCCATTTTGAGACGTAGTCTACAGCAACCAAGATGTACAGGTTTCCGAATGATGGAACAAAGGGTCCCATGAAATCAATTCCCCACACATCGAATATCTCTACTTCCAGAATATTTTGCAATGGTCATTCATTTCTCCTCGAAATATTCCCCATTCTCTAACACCTATCACATTGAAGAACAAACAAGTGAGCATCTTTAAAAAGAGTGGGCCAGAACAAACCTGATTGAAGGACTTTAGCTGCAGTTTTATTCCAGCTGAAGTGTCCGCCGTATGGTGATGAATGACAGTGCTGCAAAACACTGTTGACCTCTTCCTGTGGAACACATCGTCTCAGTAATTGATCAACACTTTGTTTGAACAGGTAAGGCTCATCCCAGACATAATGTTTGACTTCTTTGAAGAATTTCTTCCGTTGCTGAGTTGTCCATTCCAACGGCCATTTTCCTGAAACTATGTAGTTGACATAGTCAGCATACCAAGGGACTTCCTGCTCTTTTATGGCAAACAGCTGTTCATCTGGAAAAGTTTCTTTGATTGATAGTTCTTTGCCAGCTGTTTCTCCATTCTCGAGCCTCGATAGATGATCTGCCACTTGGTTTTCTATTTCTTTCCTGTCTCTGATCTCCACATCGAATTCTTGCAGAAGAAGTATCCAACGGATCAATCTGGGTTTGGCATCTTTCTTCGAGATCAGGTATTTGATTGCTGAATGATCTGTGTAGACCACCACTTTGGGACCCAACAGATAAGAGCGAAATTTTTCAAAAGAGAACACAACTGCAACCAACTCATTTTCATTGGTTGTGTAGTTGAGTTGAGCTTCATTCAAAGTTCTGCTGGAGTAGTAAATGGTGTGGAATATCTTTGCTTTGCGTTGTCCCAAAACTGCACCTACAACAAAATCACTAGCATCACACATTACCTCAAATGGAAGGGTCCAATCTGGTGCTACTATGATGGGGGCAGAAACCAACTTCTTTTTTAAGATCTCAAAAGCTTCCTGGAATTCTTTGGTGAAGTTGAAAGACACATCCTTTTCCAGAAGATTGCAAAGAGGTTTTGCAATTTTGGAAAAGTCTTTGATAAATCTCCTGTAAAAACCTGCATGTCCAAGAAAACTCCGAATTCCTTTGACTGATATTGGTGGAGGTAGTTTTTCAATTGTCTCTATCTTTGCTTTATCTACCTCGATTCCCTTTTGTGAGATCCGGTGTCCAAGAACTATGCCTTCCTGCACCATAAAATGGCATTTCTCCCAGTTGAGTATCAGATTTGTATCTTCACACCTTTGTAACACCTGTTCCAGATTTTGCAAACAATGATCAAAAGAATCTCCAAACACAGAAAAGTCATCCATGAAAACCTCCATACTCTACTCCAGCATGTCTTAGAAGATGGCCATCATGCAACGCTGAAATGTAGCAGGGGCATTACATAATCCAAATGGCATCCTGCGGAAAGCAAAAGTACCATAGGGACATGTAAATGTGGTTTTCTCCTGATCTTCTAGGGCGATGGCAATCTGATTGTACCCTGAATATCCATCCAGAAAGCAGTAGAACTCATGTCCCGCCAATTTGTCCAGCATCTGATCAATGAATGGCAGTGGAAAATGATCCTTCCTCATGGCTTTGTTCAGCTTCCAATAGTCCATACATATTCTCCATCCAGTCACCGTTCTTGTTGGGATTAGCTCATTCTTTTCATTGGTAACCACAGTAATTCCTCCTTTCTTCGGCATACACTGCATAGGACTCACCCAACTGCTATCTGAGATGGGGTAAACAATGCCAGCATCCAACCATTTGATGATTTCTTTCTTCACAACTTCCTTCATGATTGGATTGAGTCTCCGTTGATGTTCCACTGTGGGTTTGTACTCATCATTCATCAGGATCTTGTGCATGCAGAATGATGGACTAATGCCTTGAATATCTGCTATAGTCCAGCCAATGGCTTTCTTGTGCTCTCGTAACACTCTCAACAAATTTTCTTCCTGCTCCAATGTTAGCGAAGATGAAATAATAACAGGTAATTCAGAAGATTTTCCAAGAAATACATACCTAAGATGACTCGGAAGTAACTTCAGCTCCAACTGTGGTGGTTCTTCAATCGAAGGCTTGATCCGGTCTTTCTTCGGTAGTTCCAAACTTTCAATTGGTTGTGTCACTTTGAAACGAAATAGCTCGTCAAGATAGTTAATACATTCCAGAATTTCAGCATCTAACTCAGTGTCAGTCATGTTGGTGATGCAAGCTTCAAGTTTGTCTGTGGGAACTGTATCAGTATCATGAATGATACTATCAACAACATCAATTCTGAAACATTCTTCCTCTTTTTCTTCACTCGGGAATTTCTTGGCTTTGAAAACATTGAAGGTAACTTCTTGGTCCTGAACTTTCATGGTCAGTTCTCCTTTTTGTACATCAATCACAGTTCGACCTGTTGCTAAGAATGGTCTCCCAAGGATGATTGGCACATCTTTGTCTTCATCCATGTCAAAGATAATGAAGTCTGCTGGGAGAATGAGTTTATCAACTTTGACTAGCACATCTTCAACGACTCCTCTCGAAAATACGAGCGTTCGATCAGCAAGTTGCAGTGAGACTGAGGTAGGCATTGCTTCTCCAATTTGCAGTTTCCTGTAAATAGAAAAAGGCATTAAATTAACACTTGCACCTAAATCACATAAAGCTTTACCGAAGTTATGTTCTCCTATGATGCAAGGAATGGTGAAACTTCCAGGATCCTTCAACTTTGGGGGAAGTTTTCTCTGAATGATGGCGCTACATTCTTCTGATAATGCTACTGTCTCATAATCTCCCAATCTCCGTTTTCGTGAAAGAATGTCTTTCATGAATTTAGTATAGCTGGGCATTTGTTCCAAAGCTTCTGCAAATGGGATGTTGATGTGCAGCTTTTTGAAAACCTCCAAGAATCAAGCAAACTGCTTCTTTAGTTTGCTTTTCTGAAGACGTTGAGGAAAATATGGAGGTGGAGTGATATGTTCTTTTTCCTTTGCTTCTTTTTCCTTTGCTTCTTTTTGATCCATCTGTTTCTCTCCTTCTTTTGGAACATCTTCAATGGTTGCCTTGATTCCAACATCTTTGTTGATTTCAGTACCACTTTTCAAGGTGATGGCTTGACATTGCTCCTTCCTTCGATTCCTTGGATTTGGTTCTGTATTGCTGGGAAGATTTCCTGGTGGTCTGTAACTCTGAGCATTGGCCAGTTGTAAAATTTGATTCTCCAGTGCTTTGATGGAAGTAGATTGGCTTTGAAACATAGCATCATATGCTGCTTGTTGCTTTTTAAACATCTCTGCAAGCCAATCTTTCATTTATGGGTCTTTTTCCAACTCCTGGCTTTTGTTCTGTTGCTGGAATCCAGGTGGTGGATAGTTCTTTTGCCCTGAATGTTGCTCCATGAGAAATTGGGATGATTCCTCCACCCTGGATTGTAGGTGTTGGAATATGGATTGTTCCTCTGTCTGTTGAAATTGTTGACATAATTCACTGTTTCTTCAAGTTGATTTTGTTCTGGTGCTTCTTCATATGGTGAATTTGTGGATCCAATGTTGCTTTGCATGCCGAGAGTCTCCATGAATTGCTATTTGATCCAGTTTGGCACTGACTGCTGAATTGGCTCCAACTTCATAAATTCCAGCAATTCGTTGAATCATGCTTCTTACTGTTGGCCCCAATGAATTGTTGTTGGCCATTTCTTCGATTAGGTCCCAAGCTTGTTCTTCTCCTTTTGCAATCAACGCTCCTCCAGCAGCAGCATCAATTGTGGTTCTCATTATTCCAGAAAGTCCATTATAAAATGTTTGGACTTGAAGCCATTTTGGAATCTCATGGTGAGGACATTTCCGGAGCAAATCTTTGTACCTTTCCCAAGCTTCATAGAGAGTTTCTGATTCTTGTTGTATAAAGGATGTGATGTCATTCCTCAGTTTTCCAGTTCTGACTGGTGGAAAGTACTTTGCAAGAAATTTGGTGGCAAAAGTGTTCCAAGTTCTGATAGAACCTGCTGAAGTGAATGTAGCCAAGCTTTACCTCTGTTCTTCAAGGAGTATGGAAAAACACGCAGTCTCATTGCTTCTTCAGCTTCTCGGTTGTAATTGAAAGTACCGCAAACTTCCAGGAAGTTGCTGATGTGGGTATTAGGATCTTCAGTTGCTTTTCCCCCAAACTACACTGATTGCTGAATCATTTGAATGCAAGTTTTGATGTCACCTGCATTTGCTGGTAAGGGAGGAAGTACAATACATGAAATGAGGCCATCAACCACCGGAATGGTTCTGTCTCGAATGGGAATTGGCGGTGCAACCTCCAAAGGTTCAGGTTCCATGTTAACAATTGTTTCTTGGCCTTGTCGCCTTTCCCTTCTCAACTGTCTGATGGTTCTTTCAATTTCTGGGTCAAGCGGTCGTAGTTCAAAGCTTCTGGTTCGTCTCATTAAGAATCTGATAACCTGAAACACAATAAAACAAAAAACAATAAGTAAAAAGAAAATTAGATACAAGTAACGTATCTAACCTCAAAACTAATAATGAAAGATAAATAAGTCCTTGGCAACGGCGCCAAAAACTTGACCGGCGTAATCACACGTGTATAACGCAAGCGCACGTATCGTTCAAGTAGTATAAAAAGTATCGATCCCACGAGGACTTAGAACCTAATCTATTAATTTTATGAGGTCAAGTGATTACTAGTATATAACAGGTTGTTTTATTGATTTAAAATGACGATGATTCTAAATTTAAAACAAGTAAATTAAATTGCGTGAAAGTAGATTAATGAAAATTCAAATTATAAAACTATCTAGGGTTGTGAATTCTTCCAATATTATTTAAAGATGAAGTGGTTATATTATAGTTGGGTAAAATATTGATTTATTAATCTGGAATATTAAATTATGTAAAAGCCTCTTTCGATGATCATTTACAAATACCTAGTATAATCCAATTGAACCATATGTCTATGTCAACCAAATTACCTAGATTCATTAAGATTAAGTTCCAATTATGACTACCCCCGCCCAACAGGTATATTCCTATCCTGTAAGGAAATCTATTAAAGGGTTATCTATCCTCAAAGAAGATCGTGGGCTATTGAGTCTAAGGTCTTTAAACTTAAAATCCCTATGTCTAGTTCATTTTAAGTTTACCTAGTCAATTTTATTAGTGGCCAGTTAATAAAAAGCATTAAGATTATGACTCAATAAATAAATCTTTTAATTACCCAAATTATAATCTAACCCCTTATAAACCGGTGATATTAGATTTTATCAAAACCTAGATAACTAACTTAGTTACAACACATAGCTAAAGTTGTTAAAAACTTAAAAGACATAAAGCAAAATTGCTAAAAAGTAATTGTGGAATAATAAATTACAATAAAATGAAATGCTAAGGTAAAAGGAATTAACTTCTATTATTTACTATTTAGATATCTCCCATAATATAATATATATACTTGTGATAATTTTTCCAACCAGCCATATAGGTGGTAACCTGATTATGTCAAATTAAATCCAACCAGCCATTAAGGCGGTAATATTTGTCAATAAACCAGCCATAAATGCGGAACCAAAATAAACAAGCCATAAAGGCGGAACAATAAATAAACCAACCATAAAGGCGGAACAATAAATAAACCAACCGACCAGGTATGACGGTATCCTCATTAAGTCAGGTTTAACCATATTAAATTGAATAACCAACCGACCAGTATGGCGGTATCCTCATTAAGTCAGGTTTTAAATAGTTTATGTATTATATTTTAAGCGAGATTAATCTAAATAGTAATAGTAAAAGAATTACATTTTTACCTTAGCATGGAGAAGTTACCTCCTCATGGTTGAATAGTAAAAGTAAAAAAAGTTTAAGAAAGAAAATTACTATTACTATTATAGAAGAAAATTACTATTACAAAACGTAATTAAAACTTAAATTTTAAAGAAACTAAGAAGAGAACTCCCTATTTACATCAGAGAATTCAGAGGAAGTGGTACATTTGAAACTGAAAATTCAAGCCAAATTTATAGGCCCGAGTAAGTGGAGAGCGTCGGGCCGCGCAAGCCTTGCGCGGCTCGACGCGCTGACGTGGCATTTCCTTATTCGTTGCTTCTGGTCTTATCTGACACGTGGCAGGGTGGCTGAAGCGATAAGGTGACACGTGGCAAGGTGGCTGGCTGATGTCGGCTCGTTGAATTTTTGACACGTGGCATGCGGCGCACGTTAGCGGATCGCTTGTGATGATGACATGTGGTACGGCTCACGTTAGCAAAGTCAAACTTGTCAAACTTTGACTTGTTGACCTGATGCATGTTAGCAGCCTTCGGCGCACGTTAGAGGTCGGGACGCCAAGGGTTTCGGTGTCGCGACGCTCCAAATTTACCAAAATACCCTTTTTGCCAATTTTCATAGTTTTGTTTCAAATCACCTCCAGAATGTCTTGAAACTTTATTTATCTACAAAATAACATAAAAGACATCAAAATATTCACAAAACTCAAGAAACTATACAAAATATTAAGTTAAATGAGTGGAAAATAGTGATACATTTACCACTCATCACAAACACACCTGAAGTCAGAGCCTTGCCCGTATTCACTTCCTTCATGTCTGCTTTGTCCATACGGCATTCACACTTCCAGTGACCCCATTTGCCACAGTTTAGGCAAATATCTTGGGATATGTCATTTGTCTTCCCAGAAGACAGTGACGATTTTACCTTTGCCATTTTTCACACCCCCAGAAGCCTTCAACCAAGCCTTGGCCTTCTGGGATGTCGATGTAAGATGCGCCTTGCGCTTTTTGCCCTTTTGGAAGCTTTGGCTCTGCCTCATTGAGCATAGCCATTAACTATCCAAGAGTTGTCTCTTGGTTCATTATGAACCCGCCCCAGCATTCGAGCAGAGACTGTAAGATCAAATCTATAAAAGTCTCGGCCTTGTAGGTAATGCCCATCTAACCAAGCTGGTCGATGTCAGCAATCATCTGCAACACCTAGTGCTCGACAGATGTACCCTCTGACATACGCGAGCGAAAGAGCTTCTTTTGCAATTCGTATTTCTAAGATCTAAGGTTAGATCTATGAAGATCCTTTAATTTCAACATCATTGTGTAAAGATCTAATCCTTAGTTCTGACGATGAAATTAAAGAGTCACTGTGGCAAGCATAACAGATTGAGCACTAAAGTTATCATCACGATGAGTCTTCCTAAGCTCATTCTCTACTATTTGCTCAACTCCAGGCTCAGGGCCCGAGAGGATTCTCTATCCAACAGAGTAACTTCTAAGCTCCCAGGACTATCCTGAGGTTCATTTCTCAATCTGGAAAATTAGATCTGTTAAAGACATTATCGCCAATGATGATGTCTCTAACGCTAATCTTTCTAGCCATCTCGATTGCAATAGTCCAACTATCCAATCAACGATTTTGGGTACACTCAAAATGTAATGGTTATTATAGTCCAACTATATGACCAACTACAAGTGGAGTACTGTCTTGTATAGTCTAATTGTTCAAAGAAAGCAATATTTAATATTAGTCCAACTAATATATTTATAACAACGATAAATAAAATAAAAAAGCGCGTATTGGGAAGTATTTAAACGAAATTGTAAATTTAATATTTGCCTCCCATTAATTTTCGGTGAACCTCTAACCCTCTATGGAGTACTCGGGAAACCTAGTTTCCTAGTAGGCTAGGATCCCGTTAAATAACAAACAACCTTTGGTTTGGCCAACAAGCTGTATGTGATGAGTGGTAAATGTATCACTATTTCCCACTCATTTGAACTAATATTTTGAATAGATTCTTGAGTTTTGTGAATATTTTGATGTGTTTTGTGTTATTTTGTATATAAATAAAGTTTCAGGACATTCTAGAGGTGATTTGGGGCTAAAATAGTGAAAAAGGACAAAAAGGGTAAAATCATCATTTTACGCGTCGCGACGCGTAATTCTTTGGCATCGTGACGCCTAACGTGTGCCGCTCCATGCTAATATGTGTCGGGGAAACGTGTCAGAATCTGAGAAGTTTGACTTTGCTAACGTGCACCGTGCCACGTGTCAACATCACAGCCCATCTACTAACGTGTGCCGTGCCATGTGTCATCATCCTATAGTGCCGACAATCGCCATCTCCACGTGTCGCCACATGTCACCCCACGTGTCAACCACGTCATCAACATGTCAGTAGAAGACCAGTCAACTTTTCCACGTCACCGCCACATCATCATCAACCAATCAAAGCGCGCCACGTGTCAAAATCCTACGGTGCCGACAATCATCATCGATGCTAAAATACGTCTCCCACGTGTTAACATCTTAGCGAATCACGCTAACATGCACCAGGACATGTGTCGCCATCATATGTTACCGACACTAATAATTCAGCCACTGACGTAAGTGTGACATGTGTCACGATCTCGCGAAACCAATCCGATACTTGTCAATGATCTACGCGCGTCACGACACATAAATGGTGTCGTGTCACGACGCGCAGGGCCTATTTGTTAGACAATTATGACCCATAGTGTCACTATTTGTAAAAGACATTGTGGTTTTTGTACAAATTAATTATGTAGCAATGGAAATTGCATTTTATCATTTTGTAATTTGATTACTTAAATATATAAATGATAAAAGTCCCTATGATTAGTTCCGGATTATAAGATATGAGACAGTATCAATCCAGAAAGGTTTAATCATTAAATATCCCTAGTCGTAGTATTATCGAGACTGGACATCGATAATGCGGAATAGACTAGTATTGCACTTGTGCGTGTTATGGAAGCGTAACATCATAGTTCTCATATATTTAAGTATTGGATACTTATGCAAGTGTGATAGGAGGTTGTGTTTACCGATGGTATGGGAACAGCCTCGCTCTGGATAGACACCGCGGAATCCCATTGGTAGTATGACTATGTGTCTATGGGAGTCCGCATCAGGGTAGGTGTATTTGGTCTTAACCTGAGACTTGCATCGCTAGTACTTGCGACAATCAATACGCTTTGGTTTTGGTCATCCAGGAATTTAACAGGTTCTGTGTACGCCTCTTCTGGGTTTATTGAGAATCGTACTGTATTGGGTGTGATGTCAAGATGGAAGTATCACTTCAGTCATATGGAGATGATGATCACGCAGGGATATAGAGCTGGTACTCAAAATGGTTGCAACCATTTGGATAATATGACATGGTAATGATTATCCGATTAAAGAGACTAGTTGATTGTAATCCGATATATGTTTCGTACGGGGCAGACACTATTCCAGCCACAGGCCTTGCATGTGACATCCGATACTGGATCGCAATACGCAATACTACGTATACTACACCTGATATAGATTATATATTCCATTAAGAATATTTCTGGAGAATTGGGTAGGCACGGTGCTTTGCTAGAAGCCAACCATGTCTCGTAAATCGGTAAAAACATAGTACGAGGTACGTACGTGTTCGGATAGTCCGACGACCGGATTTAATGCCAACATATCTAGGGATCTCTTGGGTCGCTTCCCGAAGATTCACCGATGACGTATGATTCGAGCAAAATTAATCTGGGATTAATTACGGAGAGATTTTATCTAGGATAAAATACTATTTGAAGAGAGAGAACGATTAATTTGGAATTAATCGATAAAATAATATATTCAATATATTAAACGAAATTAGATTTCGACGCGGAATTAAAATTGGATTTTAATTCGGGCAAACGAATTAATTTAGAATTAATTCACGAGCGACATGATTAGTAATTTTGCTTGGCATGATTATTTAATTAAATTTGATTTAATTACGTCGCAACGAAAAATTCGTTAATTTGGAATTAGCAAACCCGGGCCTGGGATGTGTTGCGGGCCCACTCGGATTTTGAATCGAGTGGGGCCCACATGTCACATCACTTGTCACTTTAATTACTTTTTGGTGATGGGTTTTGATGAAGGCATGATGATAACTTGTAAAAAACATTTTGTGAGTAATGATTGAAAGACTTTCACCAAATGTTTGGTATATCTTTCATTTGATTTTTGAAATCAAATAATACTCTCATTCACTCTCTCTCTCACGGTTTAACCAAAAAGAAAACACTATCCCTCATTTTTTCTCTCATTGCCGAGAGTTGCAAGGAACAAGAAGAAAATTTGTTGCAAATTTTCTAAGTGCTAGCACACCAAAGGAATCATCCAAGAAACCATCCCAAAAGCTTGGAATCAAAGCATAAAGCTTGGAGCTTGGACTTCATCCCCAAAGTGAAGCTTGGCCGAAAACTTGGAGGAGAAAATTTTTGTATTTGACGCATCCTAAATCCGCTCATTGTAAGTATGATTCCGCCATACTTTACTTTTGTATTCACAATTTTTCATTGCTTATATTGATCTTGGAATGTCTTAGAGACCAACAATGGTATCAGAGCCTTGAATAAGCATGAAAATTGAATTTAGGGTAAAATTTGGGTAAATTTGATTTGAGCATGATTTAACCAAATTGTTTGTTTGAGCATGCTTATATATGGATAACTTGGAGTTATATGTGATCAATTTGAAGAAAATTGAATTGGATTAATTTTCCCCAATGTTTTGCATGTTGGCCGAATGCAATGTAGCCCTAAAGTCATGGTATTTTTTTTTTGATCATTGGATGAATTGAAAGACATAGATATATTGATTTAAGATTCAATCAGATTGAAATTGGAATCGAATATAAAAACCCTCAAAATGCCGTGAGCTTCAAAGGATGAAATGAGATGATTTTTTGTTTCAATAATGTTGGACATGTGTTGAACAAATTAAAGCATGATTAATTAATTAAATTGATTTTTTTGGAAATGTTAATTTAGATAATTAATTAATGTAATACACTTTAATTAATTAAATTATGAAATTTGGAATTTTAAAATTTAATTAGTTGGGCTTAATTTAGAATTGGGCTTGTAATGTTATATTTGGGCCTAATGGGCTTGGTTGGGCCAAGTTGGTTTAGGTCAATTGGATTGGATCCAAATTGGGCCTAAATCATTCCATTAAGTCCAAATATAACAATTGGACCTTTTAATGTTTAATTGGGCCTTATGGGCCTAAATTGGTTTCTTGGAAAATATGGTGATTCCTTAATTGGGCTTTGGTATTTGGGTTTGACTCATATTGACCAAAGTCCATGCCAAAGTCAAGACATTTGTCCATCGCGGATGTGTTTGAATCATGAAGGCTTTGTTCCATATCATATGTCTTGTCCAAGTTGTGATTTATTGGCCTAAGTCAAGATCACTTCTTGTCCATCGACATCAATTACGAAGCTTTCCAAAGTCAATGGGTTCCGCTTAACTGGAATCATCAAGCTTGTTGTGCCAAAGCCAAGGCTTAGTTGATTCAGAGGAAAAATGTTAGGAAAATATATTGGATATATTGGCATATATATTGTATATATGTTTCGGACTTGGAGGTCCACCTACCGGATCTAGGAATTGGATGAGATCCAATTGATCTTAGAGATCTACCTAGTTAAATATCATACAGCTTGTTGGCCAAAGTCAAGGTTATGTGTTATTTAACGGGATCCTAGCCCACTAGGAAACTAGGTTTCCCGAGTACTCAATAGAGGGTTAGAGGCTCGCCGAAAAATAGTGGGAGGCTAGTATTGAATTTGAAATTTCATTCAAATACTTAGCTTTACGCACTTTCAAAATTATTTCGTCAATTATTTTTATTAGTTGGACTAATATATTATTATTTTTCTTGTAACAGTTAGACTGTACCCATACATCGTTAATCGAATAGTTGGACTATTGCGGTTAAGATGACAGGAAAGTTAAGCATTAGGGATATTGTCATGGGCGACAATGTCTTTAATGGCACAAACTTTCAGGACTGGGATATGAATCTCAGAATTAATCTGGGATCCGAGAAGTTACTCTACACTATAGAGCGACCTCTTGGGCCTAAGCCCCGACCTGATCAGTTGCTTGAGCTAGAGCTTTGGAAGACTCATAGCGATGGCAATGCGACTGCTCAATCGGTAATGCTTGCCGCTATGACTTTGCAATTCTGTCGTCAAAATAAGGGATTGGATCCCTATGAGATGATGGCGAAGTTGCATGATCTTCACCGATCTGACCTTAGATTGCAAAGATATGAGTTGCAGAAGAAGCTCTTCCGCGCATACATGTCAGAGGGTACGTCTGTTGAGCACCATATGTCACAGATGATTGCTGACATTGAGCAACTCGGACAGATAGGCATAGTTTTCGAGGCTGAGACTTCAGTAGATTTGATCTTACAGTCTCTCCCCGACACTTGGAGTGGGTTCATCATGAACTACAACATGTTGAACCAAGACCAAACTCTTGGAGAGTTGATGTCCACTCTGCGTGAAGCAGAAAAAGATCTCTTTAAGGACAAGAAGCGCGATGCGCTCTTTGCTTAAATGTTTCAGGCTCCGAGGGCTTGGCCCAGTGCGAGTGGAGGTGTCAAGAAGAAGAACCATAAGAATAAGGGCAAGGCCAAATTGTCAAATGGTTCTGGGAGACCTAAGGACAAATCCCAAGATATTTGTCTGCAGTGCGGCAAGCGGGGTCACTGGAAGCGTGACTGCCGTGAGTACAAGGCATACATGAAGGAAATCAAAGCGGGCAAGACACCGGCTTCAGATATGTTTGTTATAGAAATAAACATGTCTACTACTAGTTTTAAAAATTGGATTTTTGATTATGGTTGTGGAACTCATATATGTACTGATGTGCAGGATCTGCAGATTAGCAAGAGACTGGCCTCAGGAGAGATTGACCTCCGCGTTGGAAATGGGACACAGGTCGCCGTTTTGGCAGTTGGCACTTTTGTTTTGGAACTGCCCTCGGGGCATGTACTTAAACTTTTAGACTGTTATTATGTACCTAGTTTGACTAGGAATATTATTTCTGTATCTATGTTAGCCCAATGTGGGTACACTTTTGTATTTAGAAACACTGGGTGTTTTATGTATAAAAATGATATGGAAATTCGCACTGCTGATGTAAATATTGGTCTTTATATTTTGAATATGAATCAATCTCAAACATATAATGTAACAAACAAAAGGCTTAAAGTAAGTAACAAAGATGAAACTTACATGTGGCATTATCGTCTGGGACACATAAACAAAACATATATCTCCACACTTTCGAAGAGTGGGTACTTGGACGGATTTGATCCAAATTCATATGACGTCTGCGAATCTTGTTTATTAGGCAAGATGCCTAAATCACCTTTTAGCGGTAAAGGTGTATGTGCCACCGAACTGTTAGCCCTCATTCATAGTGACGTTTGTGGGCCCATGTCTAGCCAGGCTAGAGGTGGATATGAATACTTCGTAACCTTTACGGATGATGCATCGCGTTATGGTTATGTGTATCTTATGAGACACAAGTCGGAAACTTTTGAGAAATTCCAAGAGTTTCGACACGAAGTAGAAAAACAGACCGGCAAAAGTATTAAGACATTACGGTCGGACCGTGGTGGCGAATACTTAAGCAACGAGTTTCTTGATTACTTGAAATAATATGGTATTCTTTCACAGTGGACTCCTCCAGGAACACCACAATTAAACGGTGTGTCCGAACAAAGAAACCAAACTTTGTTAGACATGGTAAGGTCTATGATGAGTTGCACAGAGCTACCTATTTCCTTCTGGGGATATGCATTGAACAATGTAATACTTATTTTGAATAAGGTTCCGTCAAAGTCTGTTCAACAGACTCCGTATGAAATATGGACAGGAAAGAAACCAGGTTTCTCATTCCTGAAGATTTAGGGTTGCTGGACATACGTCAAACGTTTGGAAGGTACCAAACTAGAACCCAAATCGGATAAATGCCTATTTGTAGGATATCCTAGGGAAACCAAAGGATATTACTTCTATCACCCACAAGAGAACAAAGTATTTTTTGCTCTACATGTGGTTTTCCTTGAGAAGGAATTCCTAAATGCAGTGATAAGTGGGAGGAAAGTAGAACTCGATGAAAATCGAAGTGATACTGTTCCTGGTACAGAATCCTTAACGGAACATGAACAGTCCATCAGGGATGAGACTGTACCACAATCTTCGAATACACAAGGACCGCGTACATCGGAGAGAGTCAGAAAACAACCTGAGAGGTATGGGTTTCTGATCTCACCTCATGTGGATATTAATCTTATTGAGGAAGACGAGCCGGCTACGTATGAGGAAGCGATACAAGGTATCGACTCCGGTTTATGGCAAGATGCCATGAATTCCAAAATGGATTCAATGTACACCAACCAAGTTTGGACACTGGTTGATGCACCAAAAGACGTAAAGCCTATTGGATGCAAATGGGTCTTCAAGAGGAAGACCGACATGGATGGCAACATACAAACGTACAAAGCTAGGCTTGTAGCGAAAGGGTATCATCAACGACATGGTGTCGATTACGACGAAACTTTTTCACCCGTTGCCGTGATTAAATCCATTAGGATAATGCTTGCTATTGCTGCATATTTCGATTACGAGATATGGCAGATGGACGTCAAAACCGCTTTCCTTAAGGGAAACCTTTTGGAGGATGTTTATATGCAACAGCCTGACGGTTTTGTCGTACCAAGACTTGCAAACAAGGTTTGTAAGTTAAATGATCCATTTATGGATTGAAGCAAGCATCGCGTTCTTGGAACCAACGTTTTGATGAAATCATAAAAGAATATGATTTCGTTCAAAACGAGGATGATCCTTGTGTATATAAGAATGTTAGTGGGAGCGCACAAACATGCATTGTCCTTTACGTTGATGATGTATTGCTTATTGGCAATGACATTCCCATGTTAACATTGGTGAAAGCTTGGCTTTCATTAAAATTCTCCATGAAGGATCTGGGAGAAGCAACCTTTATTCTAGGAATAAAGATCTACCGGGATAGATCTAGAAAGCTGCTTGGACTCTCCCAGAGCACGTACGTTGACAAAGTGTTGAAGAGATTCAACATGGATCAGTCCAAGAGGGGACTGTTGCCAGTGTCACATGTCGTCACTCTATCTAAGGACATGTGTCCTAAAACTCAAGATGAGAGAGACAACATGAGTCGGATACCGTTCACCTCGGTAGTTAGATCGATCATGTATGCCATGATATGTACCCGACCTGATGTCTCGTATGCTTTGAGCATGTGTAATCGCTATCAGGCCGATCCAGGTGATGGTCACTGGATGGCGGTTAAGAATATCCTTAAGTATCTTAGACGAACTAAGGATGCTTTCTTAATCTATGGAGATAGAGAACTTGAGGTAACTGGGTATACCGACGCAAGTTTCCAAACCGATAAAGACGACTGCAAGTCGCAATTCGGGTACATATTTTATTTGAATAACGGAGCAGTAAGCTGGAAATCTTCCAAGCAAGAGACTGTTGCCGATTCAACAACAGAAGCGGAGTACATTGCTGCAGCTGAAGCAGCAAAAGAGGCAGTTTGGATCCGTAAATTCGTAATTGGATTAGGAGTAGTTCCGTTAGCAGCTGAGCCCCTTCCATTATATTGTGACAATAACGGGGCTATAGCGCAGGCTAAGGAACTGCGGTCTCAACAATGATCCAAACATGTTCTTCGACGTTTCCATCTGATTCGTGAGATCATTCATCGTGGCGATGTGAATATCGAGAAGGTCGCATCAGAGGACAACATTGCAGATCCGCTGACGAAAGCTATTCCTCAGCAAAAGTTTGAGCAACATGAACATAGTTCAGGTATTAGATGCTTGAGTGACTGGCTATAGGCCAAGTGGGAGATTGTTAGAAAATTATGACCCATAGCGTCACTATTTGTAAAAGACATTGTTGTTTTTGTACAAATTAATTATGTAGCAATGGAAATTGCATTTTATCATTTTGTAAATTGATTACTTAAATATATAAATGATAAAAGTCTCTATGATTAGTTCCAGATTATAAGATATGAGACAGTATCAATCCATAAAGGTTTAATCATTAAATATCCCTAGTCATAGTATTATCGAGACATGACATCGATAATGAGGAATAGACTAGTATTGCACTTGTGCGTGTTATGGAAGCGTAACAACATAGTTCTCATATATTTAAGTATTGGATACTTATGCAAGTGTGATAGGAGGTTGTGTTTACCGATGGTACGGAAATAGCTTCGCTCTGGATAGACCCCGAGGAATCCCATTGGTAGTATGACTATGTGTCTATGGGAGTCCGCATCAGGGTAGGTGTATTTGGTCTTAACCTGAGACTTGCATCACTAGTACTTGTGACAATCAATACGCTTTGGTTTTGGTCGTCCAGGACTTTAACAGGTTCTGTGCACGCCTCTTCTGGGTTTATTGAGAATCGTAGTGTATTGGGTGTGATGTCAAGATGGAAGTATCACTTCAGTCATATGGAGATGATGATCACACAGGGATACAGAACTGGTACTCTAAATGGTTGCAACCATCGGGATAATATGACATGGTCATGATTATCCGATTAAAGAGACTAGTTGCTTGTAATCCGATATATGCTTCGTACGGGGCAGACACTATTCCAGCACCAGGCCTTGCATGTGACATCCGATACTGGATCGCAATACGCAATACTACGTATACTTCGCCTGATATAAATTATATATTCCTTTAAGAATATTTCTAGAGAATTGGGTAGGCACGGTGCTTTGCCAGAAGCCAACCATGTCTCGTAAATCGGTAAAAACATAGTACGAGGTACGTACGTGTTCGGATAGTTCTACAACCAGATTTGCTGCCAATATATCCATGGATCTCTTGGGTCGCTTCCTGAAGATTCACCGATTACGTATGATTTGGGCATAATTAATCAGCGATTAATTACGGAGAGATTTTATCTAGGATAAAATACTATTTGAAAAGAGAGAACGATTAATTTGGAATTAATCGATAAAATAATATATTCGATATATTAAACGAAATTAGATTTCGACGCGGAATTAAAATTGGATTTTAATTCGGGCAAACGAATTAATTTAGAATTAATCTGCGAGCGATGTGAATAGTAAAATTTCTTGGCATGATTATTTAATTAAATTTGATTTAATTACGTCGCATCGGAAAATTCGTTAATTTGGAATTAGCGAACCCGAGCCCGGGATGTGTTGCGGGCCCACTCGGATTTTGAATCAAGTGGGGCCCACATGTCACATCACTTATCACATCACTTGTCACTTTAATTACTTTTTGGTGATGGGTTTTGGTGAAGGCATGATGATAACTTGTAAAACACATTTTGTGAGTAATGATTGAAAGACTTTTACCAAATGTTTGGTATATCTTTCATTTGATTTTTGAAATCAAATAATACTCTCATTCACTCTCTCTCTCAAGGTTTAACCAAAAAGAAAACACTTTCCCTCAGTTTTTCTCTCATTGCCGAGAGTTGCAAGGAACAAGAAGAAAATTTATTGCAAATTTTCTAAGTGCTAGCACACCAAAGGAATCATCCAAGGTGATAGGGAAACCATCCCAAAAGCTTGGAATCAAAGCCTAAAGCTTGGAGCTTGGACTTCATCCCCAAAGTGGAGCTTGGCCGAAAACTTGGAGGAGAAAATTTTTGTATTTGACGCATCCTAAATCCGCTCATTGTAAGTATGATTCCGCCATACTTTACTTTTGTATTCACAATTTTTCATTGCTTATATTGATCTTGGAATGTCTTAGAGACCAACACTATCGACGCCTATAAATTCTGCTCGAGATTTCAGTTTCAGATGTACCTTCCTCTCTGAATTCTCTGATATAAATAAGGAGTTTGTATCTAGTTTTCCTTAAATTTAAGTTTTGTAATTAATTTTTAGTTACTTTCTGTAATAATAATTTATTTTCTTTATTTTTTCAATTTTTACTATTCAACATGATGAGGTAACTTCCCACTGCTAGGGTGAAAGGTAAATCTTTTATTACTACTATTTAGATTAATCTCCCTTAATCATAATATATTCACTATTTAAAATTTGACTGAACAAGGATATCGCTATATTGGTCAGTTAATAATAAATTATAAACTGGTTTTAATCTGACTAAGCATGGATACCGCCTGGTTGGTAGGTTGGTAATTTATCGCCTATATGGCTGGTTTATGGACAAATATTGATACCGCCTTTATGGCAGGTCGGACTTAATTTGACTTAATCAGGTTACCGCCTATATGGCTGGTTGGTAATGTTATCAAAAGTTAATATATTATATTAAGGGAGATATCTAAATTAGTAGTGGTAAAAGTAGATCCTTTAACCCTAGCATTTTATTTTATTGTAATTTTACTTTTCAGTATTTACTTTACCGCATTTACTTTTCAGTATTGTACTTTATGTCTTTTATTTTAAAGTTTTTACTAGCCTTATATATGTGTCGTAGCTAAGTTAGTTATCTGGGGTTGTGAAGAATTTTAATATCACCGGTTTATAAGGGGTTATTTTATAGTTCGGGTAATTTAACGGTTTACTTATTAAGTCTTAAGCTTAATGCGTCTTGTTAACTAGCCATTAATAAGATTGATCTGGTAAATCTAAAATAAACTTGACAAATGAATTTTAGGTTTCCGTCTTAGACATAATAGCCCTCGATCTTCCTTGAGGATAGATAACCCTTTAATAGATTTCCTTACATGATAGACATATACCTGTCGGGCGGGGTAGCCATAATTGGAACTTAAACTTAATGAATCCAGGTAATTTGGTTGACATAAACATATGGTTCAACTGGGTTAAACTGGGTATTTGCATCTGACCATCGATAGAGGCTTTTGCATAATTTCGTGTTCCAGGTTTGTAAACCGATATATTACATAAACATGAAATAACCACTACATCTTTAAAAAGATATTAGAAGAAATCACAACCCTGGATAGTTTTATAAATTTGAATTTTCCTCAACCTATTTTTGCACAATTTTATTTACTTGTTTTTAAATTTAAAGTCATCACCCAATCAATCAATCAATCAATTTGTTAGATACTAGTAATCATTTGGCCTCATAAAAATTGTTAGCTTAGGTTTTAAGTCCTCGTGGGATCGATACTTTTTATACTACTTCAATGATACTTGCGCTTGTGTTATACGCGTGTGAAAGCACTGGTCAAGTTTTTGGCGCCGTTGTCGGGGACTTATTTATCTTTCACTATTAGTTTTGAGGTTAGATATCTTTACTTGTATCTAATTTCTTTTTGCTTATTATTTTTGTTTTCTTGTATTTCAGGTTCTCAGAAACTACATGAGATGAACCAAAAGCTTTGAACTCCGACCGCTTGACCCAGAAATTGAAAGAACCATCAGACAGTTGAGAAGGGAAAGGCGAGAAGGCCAAGAAGCTTTAGTCAACATGGAACCTGAACCTTTGGAAGTTGCACCACCAATACCCATTCGAGATAGAACCATTCCGGTGGTCGACGACTTCATTTCCTGTATTGTATTCCTCTTTTACCAACAAATGCGTGTGACATCAAAACATGCATTCAGATGATTCAGCAGTTAGTGCAGTTTGGGGGGAAAGCAACTGAAGATCCTAATACCCACATCAGCAACTTCCTGGAAGTTTGCGACATTTTCAATTACAACCGAGAAGCTGAAAAAGCAATGAGACTGTGGGTTTTTCCATACTCCTTGAAAGACAGAGCTAAAGCTTGGCTCCATTCACTACCAGCAGGTTCCATTACAACTTGGAACACTTTAGCCACCAAATTTCTTGCAAAGTACTTTCTACCATCCAGAACTGGAAAGCTGAGGAATGACATCACATCCTTTGTGCAACAAGACTCGGAACTGACCGGCGTAAACACACAAGTATAACGCAAGCGCACATATCGTTCAAGTAGTATAAAAATATCGATCCCACGAGGACTTAATTCCTACTGTTGTTATTAAATATTGATACTATTTATTTACATGTATCTAATTATAGGGAGAAGATAATGATTGTTTGATTGCTTTTGGTTGGTTGAATGTGAATTTTCTAATTAAAATAAAAACAGACTAAAAAAATATACTTAGGAAAATAAAAGAAAAGACTCAAAGATCTAGGGTCGTGACTCCACACAATATTATTATAAAGATGAATTGATTCTCTTATTTATGTGTAATAAATCAGATTGCTAACCTGGAACACGAAAATATGCAAAAGCCTCTGTCGATGGTCAGACACAAATACCCAGTATAACCCAATTGAACCATATGTCTATGTCAACCAAATTACCTGACTCATTAAGATCAAGTTCCAATTATGGCTACCCCCGCCCGACAGGTATATGTCTATCCTGTAAGGAAATCTATTAAAGAGTTATCTATCCTCAAGGAAGATCGTGGGTTATTGAATCTAAGGTTGAAACTTAAAATCCCTATGTCTAGTTCATTTTAAGTTTACCACATCAATCTTATTGGTGATCAGACAACAAGAAGCATTAAGCTTAAGACTCAATAAACAAACTAAAGAATTACCCTATAAATAATTAAATCAATTATTAAGCCTAGTAATATTGTGTTTCATCACTTCCCTAGAATAAAATAAAATGTTGGGGGTTAGAGGATCCACATTTAATATTTCTTATCTAGGAATCTCACTTATTATAATATATAAATTATTTTATGTTCTGATTTCTCAGGAATTAATAATATTAAATATTTAAAACCATCCATATAGGCAGTAATCCATTTAGTCCAATTACACCAGTCATATAGGCGGTAATAATCTGTCACAAAAAGACTTGCCATATAGGCGGTAAAGTAATTTATATTTAGACCGACCATATAGGCGGTAATAAAGTTTGCCATTAATTAAACCGGTTAAATTATAATTTATAAATTATAATTAAGTGAGATTTACCTAGATAATTATATTAAATATTTCACCTTTTACCCCAGCGGTAAATTAACTACAAAACGTAAAGTAAAAAAGTAAATAAAATTTTATTACAAAAAGTAAAAGTGCATAATTAAAAATACTAAAAGAAAAAAGGCTAAATTAAAATTACAAAAACTAAAACACACAAGATGCAATCCCTAGAGTCCTTACAAAACTCAAGGAAGGCATGATTTGAATTATGAAATCGAGCTGAATTTATAGGCGCGGATAGGGGGTCAGTGTCCCGACGCCAAGCCAGCGTCGCGACGCCGGTGATTGTCGACGTGGCACGCTCTGGTTCATCGGCTCAGATTCTGGATAAGGTGATAAGGTGACACGTGGCAAGGTGGTTGAGATCTCAATTATTGTAACACGTGGCGGCTTCTGATTGGTCGGCTCAGATTCTTATCCGCCACGTGTCACTTTTGGATAAGTGAGAAAATAATTGATGCTGATGTGGTGCTGACGTGGCGACACGTGGCGAAAGTGACTGTCGGCACCATAAAATTACGACACGTGACACGCTGTGATTGGTTGAAGATAACGTGGTGGTGAGGTGGCACGTTGACTCGGTCAACTGATGATGTGGACGATGATGTGGCTGACAGGTGGAGTGACACGTGGGGATGGCGACTGTCGGCACCGTATGATGACACGTGGCACGATGCACGTTAGCAAATCGGCTGTGATGGTGACACGTGGCACGGCGCATGTTAGGAAAGTCAAATTTCCTATGATTCTGACTTGTGGAACCGCAAGCACGTTAGCATTGTTCGACGCATGTTAGGCGTCATGACGCCATAGGCTTGCGCGTCGCGATGTGCGAAATGACCATTTTGCCCTTTTCGTCCAATTTTCACTGTTTTGGCCCAAATCACCTCCAGAGTGTCCTGAAACTTTATTTATCTACAAAATAACACAAAACACATCAAAATATTCACAAAACTCAAGAAACTATACAAAATATTAGGTTAAATGAGTGGGAAATAGTGATATAATTACCACTCATCAGAAACTCTCTATGAAGCTTGGGAAATGTACAAAGATTTGTTTCGGAAATGTCCTCACCATGAGATTCCAAAATGGCTTAAAGTCCAAAATTTCTATAATGGACTTTCTGGACTAATGAGAACCACAATTGATGCTGCTGCTGGAGGACCTTTAATGGCAAAAAGAGAAGATCAAGCCTGAGACCTAATCGAAGAAATGGCCAACAACAATTCATTGTGGCCAACTGAAAGGAGCATGATCCAAAAAATTGCAGGAATTTATTAAGTTGGAGCCAATATAGCAGTCAAAGCCAAGCCGGATCAGATATGCAAATTCATGGAGACTCTTACCACTGGATCCACAAGTTCACCATATGGAGGAGCACCAGAACCAAACCAACTTGAAGAAATGGTGAATTTTGTCAACAATTTCAACCGACAGGGGAACAATCCATATTCCAACACCTACAACCCATGGTGGAGGAATCATCTAAATTTCTCATGGAGCAACAATTCATGGCAAAAGAATTATCCACCACATGGATTCCAACAGCAACAGAACAAGAGACAAGAGCATGCGAATGAACCAGGAATAGCAGAAGTGTTGGCTCAGTTAAAAAAGTATGATGCTATGTTTCAGAGCTAATCTGCTTCCATCAAAGCACTGGAGAATCAAATTGGACAACTGGCTAATGCTCAGAGTTACAGACCGCCAGGAAATCTTCCCAGTAATACAGAACCAAATCCAAGGAACCGATGGAAGGGGCAATGTCAGGCCATTACTTTGAAAAGTGGTACTGAGATCAACAAAGATGTTGGGATTAAGGCATCCATTGAAGAAGTTCCAAAAGATGCAGTTCCACAGATGGAGGAAAAATAAACAAAGGAAAAAAATAAAATCACTCTAACTCCACCTTTTCCACAGCGACTTCAGAAAAACAAGCTGGACAAGCAATTTGCTCGATTCCTGGAGGTGTTCAAATACTGCATATCAACATTCCATTCGCAGAAGCCTTAGAAGAAATGCCCAGCTACATTAAATTCAAGAAAGACATTCTTTCACGAAAATGGAGATTGGGAGATAACGAGACAGTAATATTGACGGAAGAGTGCAGTGCCATCATTCAGAGGAAACTCCCCGAAGTTGAAAGATCCTGGCAGTTTCACTGTCCCATGCACCATTGGAGAACACTACATCTAAGGCTTTATGTGACTTAGTTGCAAGTGTTAATTTGATGCCTTTTTCTATTTACAGGAAACTGCAAATTGGAGAAGCAATGTCTACCTTAGTCTCTCTGTAACTTGCTGATCGAACGCTCGTATTTTCAAGAGGTGTTGTTGAAGATGTGCTGGTCAAAGTCAACAAACTCATTCTCCCAGGAGATTTCATTATCCTTGACATGGAAGAAGACAAAGATGTACCTATCATCCTTGGAAGACCATTCTTGGCGACAAGACGAACTGTTATTGATGTACAAAAAGAAGAACTAACCATGAAAGTTCAAGACCAAGAAGTTACCTTTAATGTTTTCAAGGCCATAAAATTCTCGAGCGATGAAAAGGAAGAAAATTATTTTAGAGTTGATGTTGTTGATAGTATTGTTCTGGATACTGAGCCAAATCCCATAGATACACTTGAAGCTTGCATCACCAACATGACTGACAGCAAGCTAGATGCTGAAATCCTGGAATGTATCAACTACCTTGACAAACCATTCCGATTCAAATCAACACCACCAGTTGAAAGTCTGGAACTTCCAAAGAAATATCGAATCAAGCCCTCAATTGGAGAACCACCACAGTTGGAGCTGAAGTTACTACCGAGCCATCTCAGGTATGCATTTCTTGGAAACTCTTCTGAATTACCTGTTATTATTTCTTTTTCACTAACATTGGAGCAGGAAGAAAAGTTGCTGAGAGTGTTACGATAGCACAAGAAAGCCATTGGCTGGACTATAGCAGACATTCGAGGCATTAGTCCATCATTTTGGATGCACAAGATTCTGATGAATGATGAGTACAAACCCACAGTGGAGCATCAACGGAGACTCAATCCAATCATGAAGGAGGTAATGAAGAAAGAAATCATCAAATGGTTGGATGTTGGCATCATTTACCCCATCTCAGACAGCACTTGGGTGAGTCATATGCAGTGTGTGCCAAAGAAAGGTGGAAACACTGTAGTCACAAATGAAAAGAATGAGCTAATTCCAACAAGAACAGTGACTGGATGGAGAGTATGCATAGACTACCGATGCTGAACAAAGCCACGAGAAATGACCATTTTCCACTGCCATTCATTGTTCAAATGCTGGACACACTGGCGGGATATAAGTTCTATTGCTTTCTGGACGGATATTCAGGGTACAATCAGATTGCTATCACCCCAGAAGATCAGGAGAAAACCACATTTACATGTCCCTATGGTACTTTTGCTTTCCACATGATGTCATTTGGATTATGTAATCCGTCTGCCACTTTTCAGCGTTGCATGATGGCCATCTTCTCAGACATGCTGGAGTAGAGTATGAAGGTATTCATGGATGATTTTTCTGTGTTTGGAGACTTTTTTGACCACTGCTTGCAAAATCTGGAACATGTATTACAAAGATGTGAAGATACCAACCTGGTACTCAATTGGGAGAAACGCCACTTCATGGTACATGAAGGCATTGTTCTTGGACATCGGATCTCACAAAAGGGAATCGAGGTAGACAAAGCAAATATTGAAATAATTGAAAAACTACCTCCACCAACATCTGTCAAAGGGATTCAAAGCTTTCTTGGACATGCTGGTTTTTACAGGAGATTTATCAAAAACTTTTCCAAAATTGCAAAACCTCTTTGCAATCTTCTAGAGATGGATGTGCCTTTCAACTTCAACAAAGAATGCCATGAAGCTTTTTAAATCCTAAAACAGAAGCTGGTCTCTGCTCCCATCATTGTAGCACCAGACTAGACCCTTCCATTTGAGGTGATGTGCGATGCTAGTGATTTTGCTGTAGGTACAGTTTTGGGACAACACAAAGCAAAGATTTTCCACACCATTTACTACTCCAATAGAACTTTGAATGAAGCTCAACTCAACTAGACAACCACTGAAAAAGGAGTTGCTCGTAGTTATGTACGCTTTTGACAAATTACGCTCCAATCTGATGGGTCCTAAAGTGGTGGTCTACATAGATCATTCAGCAATCAAATATCTAATCACGAAGAAAGATGCCAAACCCAGATTGATCCGTTGGATATTTCTTCTGCAAGAATTTAACCTGGAGATCAGATACAGGAAAGAGACAGAAAATCAATTGGCATATCATTTATCGAGGCTTGAGAAAGGAGAAACAACTGGCAAAAAAACTGACAATCACAGAAACTTTTCCAGATGAACAACTGTTTGCCATGAAACATCATGATGTCCATTGGTATGCTGATTATGTCAACTACATAGTTTCGAGAAAATGGCCGTTGGAATTGACAACTCAACAACGAAAGAAGTTCTTCATAGAAGTCAAGCACTATGTTTGGGATGAGTCGTACCTCTTCAAACGTTGTGCTTATCAATTATTGAGACGGTGTGTTCCACATGAGGAAGTCAACGGTGTTTTACAGCACTGTCATTCATCACCATACGGCGGACACTTCAGCGGGAATAAAACTGCAGCCAAAGTCCTACAATCAGTTTTGTTCTGGCCCACTCTTTTTAAAGATGCTTATCTTTTTGCTCTTGAATGTGACAGGTGCCAGAGAATGAGAAATATTTTGAGGAGAAATGAAGGACCTTTGCAAAAAAATTTGGAAGTGGAGATATTCGATGTGTGGGGTATTGATTTTATGGGACCCTTTGTTCTATCATTCGAAAACATGTACATATTAGTTGTAGTAGACTACGTCTCCAAATGGGTTGAAGCAATTGCACTGCCATCCAACGATTCAAAAGTGGTGATCAAGTTCCTTAAAAAGAATATTTTCACTCGTTTCGGAACACATCGGGCAATTATCAATGATAGTGGCTCATATCTCTACAATAGATATTTCGATGCACTCCTATCTAAATAAGGAGTTACTCATAAGGTTGCCACTGTGTACCATCCACAGTCAATGGGACAGGTTGAAGTTTCAAATAGAGAGATCAAAAGAATCTTGGAGAGAATCGTTGGATCAACAAGGAGGGATTGATCTATAAAACTGGATGATGCATTATGGGCCTACCGAACAGCTTACAAGACACCCATTGGTATGTCCTTATATCGTATGGTGTTTAGGAAAGCATACCATTTGCTAGTTAAGCTTGAACACAAGGCGTACTGGGCAAGATGGTCAGGTCCATTTGTGATCACTCAGGTTTTACCATATGGAGCTGTTGAGTTACTGGATCCCAACACCAACGAAACATTCAAGGTTAATAGTCAGCGTGTCAAGCACTACTGGGGAGAATCATTTGAGCGACAAAAAGAAAGTGTCACACTTTCAGATCCAGCCTAAATGTTCTAGAAGTCATGTCTAGCTGACGACGTTAAACTTAGCGCTCGCAGGGAGGCAACCCATGCAATTTTTGTATATATTGTGATCTGGTGTGTTTCATTTTTGTGTGTTTAACATTTGCAGGTAAATTCATTTCACGATGGAAGAAGTTCTCACAAATCTTCACAAGCAATGTCCTTCTCTCCTCAAAAATCTCTGATGAAAGTCTACAAAGCTCGCTTGGAACAGATGAGACTACTGATGATCAAAGGTTCCAACTGACATTCGTTGGATTATTGAAGCACGGGTCCGATTGGCAGGTGAGTCTTCTGACTCTTTTATTTCACATCTGTCTGGTTTTAGAAGAAGCACATATGCAAAGAAATGTAGAGCTAAGCAAATGGGTGTTTGTTACAAATGTGCACGCTGGAATTACAATACTCATTGTCGTTCTTTAGGAATGGTGTGTGATAATCGCGAAGATAAAATTAAATTCATTAGGGATGGCTTGAGTAAGGAGTCTTTAGATGATATATCTTCGACTCTTGAGACGCATCCCAGTGGATATGTTCATATAGCCATCCGTAAATTATATACACAATTCCAAAAAGAAAGAAAACAGTTAAGTCTCGGGAATCTGACTCAAAAAGACCCTGTTTGCCAATTTATAAGAAAATTGGATGGGAAGCTTGTCCTTGACGCATAGACGTCAATAAAGCTGTAAATTATTGTAAATATTACATCTCTTTGTCTTTTCCTAATAATTGTGATTTGTTTTGTTATTTTCTTTTATTTTCTCCGACAGGATCCAGACCTTTTTGACCTTTCACGATTTATTTTACTGTTTAACTAATAATTGTCATTTGACATGTATTAGTGCTATTATTTTTACTCACCATTTTAAGGTGTTATAAATTCAATTCATCATTGCACTTTTGAAGGCATCCAGATAAAAATGGAAGCCACTTCAAGAAGACGAGTTTAAAACAATTTGTGTGTTTTGTGGTACTAGTGTTGATACTATGCCACAATACGTAACAGCAGCACATGAATTGAGACTAGTCATAACTGAGAAGAATATGCACCTAGTATATGGCGAAGGCTGTAGAGTTTCAATCAAGTCCCAAGGATCACAAACATGCATAAAAACGAGTTGAATACACAAAGGAGTAAGGCGGAATTCATACTCACATTGATGGGTTTTGATGAAATGAAGAACAAGTTGCATTTTGATGCACATCAAGCTCGGCAGTAGCTTCCTCATGCAGTGGACTGCTCGGTTGGGGACTGGTTTGCCTCCTCCATGTTCGGCCATTGATGAACACCATGGAAGCTTCAAGCTTCAAGCTTTCCAAGCTCACAAATTTGTTTCCCTATCACCATAATATAACCCATGTGTGTGCTAGCACTACTCATCTTCAATTTGCTTCTCAAAATTTCGGTCTACCAAAAGATTTAGAGAAGGAAATCGGCTTGAAGCCGTGAATGAGAGGAAGATGAAAAGAGAGGGAAAAGGAGAAGACCATGAGTGGTGAGTGAGAGAGAGAAAATGATTTTTGGTTTATATATTTATTTTTATTTTCCAAAAACAAAAACAAATATATAAATCATTTTTCATATATGTCAAAAGTTAAAAAGCAAAAGTCTATTAATGCTTTTATCATTTCTACTTTTTACTTTAAGTCACATCACATCACTTTAATAAAGTGACATGTTGTCAAGTCACATCACTCAAAGTGACAATTGATTTGACGCATGATGTGACTAACGATTTGACGCTTGATGTGACTTGCGTGCCGCGCTCGAATTCAAAATGCGAATGCGCTCGCAATCACTCTCGGGCTCGGGTTCTTAATTCCAAATTAACGAATTTTCCGTCGCGTCGTAATTAAATGATTACGCCTAACGAAATCACTATTCACGTCGCTAACGAATTAATTCTAAATTAATTCGTTCGCCCGAATTAAAATCTAATTTTAATTCCGCGTCGAAATCCAATTTCATATAATATATCGAATATATTATTTTATCGATTAATTCCAAATTAATCGTTCTCTCTCTTTAATTAATATTTTATCCCAGATAAAATATCTCTGCAATTAATCCCAGATTAATTTTCTCTCTCTTCTAATTAATCCCAGATTAATTAAAGTGCGAGTTATACATCATCGGTGAATCTTCAGGAAGCGACCCATGAGATCTCCGGATATGTTGGCAGTAAATACGGTCGTCGGATAATCCGAACACGCAAGTACCTCGTACTACGTTTATACCGATTTACAAGACAAGGTTGGCTTCTAGCAAAGCGCCATGCCTACCCAATTCTCCAGAAATATTCTTACTGGAATATATAGATCTATATCAAGCGTAGTATACCGTAGTATTGTGCATATCGGCCCAGTATCGGATAGTCACGTGCTAGGGCTGGGGCTGGATAAATGTCTACCCCGTCCGAAGCACATGTCGGATGTCTGGTAACTAGTCTCTATAATCGGATATGCATGACCTAGTCATAACATCCCGATGGTTGCGCAACACTTAAGAGCACTAGTACCGTATCCTGCGTGACATCATCTCCAATATGACTGAAGTGATACTTCCGTCTTGACATCACACCCAATACACTACGACTCTCTGATAAACCCAGAAGTGGAGTACGCAGAACCGGTTAAAGCCCTGTACCACCAAGACCAAAGTCTATCGATTATCGTAAGTATTAGCGATGTAAGTCTCAGGTTAAGACTATACACACCTACCTTGATTTCGGCCTCCCATAGACACATAGTCATAATACCAATGGGATTCCGAGGGGTCTATCCAGAGCGAAGCTGTTTCCCGTACCATCGGTGAAACACGACCTCCTATCGCACTTGCATAAGTATCCAATACTTATATATATGAGAACTATGCCGTTGTGCCCTCACAACGCGCACAAGTGCAATACTAGCCTATTCCGTATTATTGATGTCCTGTCTCGATAATACTCCGGCTAGGGATATTTAATGATTAATCCTTCGTGGACTGATACTGTCTCATATCATCTCAATCCAGGAATAATCATATGGACCTCTCTTCATTTATATATCTATGGTGATTTAATCACAAATGATGAGAGTGCAATTTCCTTGTCACATAGTTAATTTGCTACAACAACACAATGATCTGTGCAAATAGTGACGCTATGGGTCATTTTATCCAACAATCTCCCACTTGGCACATAGCCAGTCACTCAAGTGTCCAACACCCGAACTATGTACGGTTCGCTCAAATTGCTGAGGAAAGGTTTTCGTCAGCGGATTTGCGTAATTATCTTCTGACGCGATTATACTATCATCACATCGCCACGATGTATGATCCGAACGAATCAGATGATATAGAAGTATATATCTAGATCGTCGATGAGACCATTAATTCTTTAGCATGTGTTGACGCCTAGCTCAGTCGCTAACAGAACTATATCTAATCTAATTAGATTTATTATCAATCCGAATGGCTTCTATTGCTGCCTCAGCTGCAGCAATAATCCGCATTTGTTGTTTATTCGGCAACAGTTATCTTGCTCGGAAGATTTCCAGCTCACTGTCCCAGTTTTCAAACTTTATAGTACCGCAGTATTTACCGGTTTGGAAACTTGCAGCAGTGATCCTAGTCACTTTAAGTTCTCCATCTCCATAGTTTAAGACAACATCTTTAGTTCTCTCAGATACTAACAGATGTTCTTAATCTTCAATCCAGTGACTATCACTTGCATTGACCCGATTGTGACTCCATATGCTCGAAGCGTATGAGACACCAATACAAGTACATTTTAAATGTACAATTTCCAGAGTGTTAACAACTCCAAATCTATCCCTGTAGATCTTTATTCCTTGAATAAAGGTTGTTACTCCACAGAATCCTACGGAGAATTTCTTATGAAAGCCAAGCTTTCACCGATAGCTTTATGGGAATTTCATTGTCAGTGCCCTCTCCCACTAACCTCCTTATATACACAAGAATTATTTCGTTTTGAGTCAAATCATAAACTATTATGATTATTTCAAAACGTCAGTTCCAAGAACCTTATGCTTGTTTCAATCCAAACATGGATCGAATAACCCGCAAACCTCATTTGTTGGTTATACAAAATCGTCAGAATGTTATAAACATTCTCCAAAAGGTTTTCTTTTCAGGAAAGCGATTTTGATTTATAACTGACACATTTCATAAATGAAATACGCAATTATCAACAAGCATCTTCAAAATGGATTTACCATGGCAACAGGTAAAAGGTTGAACCGTTATTAACACAATGTTGATAATGATACCATTCTGTCAAAAGCCTAGCTTTGTACGTTGGTATGTTGCCTTCCATGTATGTCTTCCTTGAAGACGTTTAATGTACCAATAGGCACAATGCCTTGTGGTACAACAACTAGTATCCAAAATAGTTGTTATACATGGAATCCATTTCGGATTAATGGCACTTTGCCGTAATAGGGAGTCGATACCTCGTATCACTTCCTCAAAACGTAGTCGGTGGATGTACCTTCATAAGATTGACATCTTTATGAGGTTAGATCAGAAACCCATACCCTAGGTTGTTTTCTGACTCTATCCGAACTACTAGTTTCTTGTGTATTTGAAGATTAATGGTATAGATTCATCAATGATGAACTATTTGTGTTTCATTACGGACCTTGTGCCTTGAACAGTATTACTCCGATTTTCATCGAGTATCACTATCCTCCCACTGACCACTGCATATCGGTATTCCTCTTAGGAAAACCGCATGGTGAGCAACAATCACATTGTTCTCATGTGAGATTTATAAGTACTATACTTATGGTTTCCCTTAGGATAACCTATATTGGCACTTATCCAATTTGGGTCCTTAGTTTGGTATCATCCAAACGTTATGCCTGGCATACCCAAATTATCAGGAATGAGAAACCCGGTTTCTTTCCCGTTCATATCCTATATGACATCTGTCAAACAGATTTATATGGAACCTTATTCTAAATAAGTTTTGCACTGTTAGTACCTATCCTATTGAAGGAAACAGTAGCTCAGAGCGACTCGTGATAAACCTTATCATATCCAACAAAATTCGGTTTTAGTTCGGACACACCGTCTAACTGACGTGTCTCGGGAGGAGTCCTCATTTGAAAGAACACTATACTCTTTCAAGTATATACGAAACTTACTGCTTAAGTATTTTCTGTTACGGTCTTACCGTGGTGGAATAATACTATAGCTGATCTGTTTATCTATTTCGTGTCGAAACTCTAAAAGTTTCTGATTTGTGTTCTTCAAAAGAAAACATAACCATAACGTGATGCCACATCCGTTAAGGTCACGAAATATTCATGTTCACATCTAGCCTAGCTAGATATGGGCCCACTAACTTCACCATGAATAGGGCTAACAGATCGGTGGCACTTTCACTATTACCAAGTAAACAGTGTTTTAGGTACTTTACCTAACAAACTAGATTCGTAGACTTATTTGAATAGTCAAATCAGTCCTAGTACCCACTCTTCAAAAGTGTGGATATACGAGTCTCGTTAAATTGTGTCCTAGACAACAATGCCACAAATAAGTCTCTATTGATCAAATCAATTTGAGCTATTTATTTGTCATTTTATATGTTTGAGATTTTAATTATATTCAAAATATAAATTCTGTTATTTACATCTAATGTATTTATCTCAGTATCATCTTTATATAATAAAACACTTAGTGTTCTATAATATAAGGTTTTATCTGTAACGGATTAAACACTGATATAGAGATAATGTCTCTAGTCAAACTAGTTACATTATAACAGTTCCTAATTTAAGTACACACTCGAAGGGTAGTTCCTAAACTTAGGTATCTACGGTCGAAACAGCGACTTTCGTCCCGTTTCCGATTCGCAGAGCAATCTCAGCTTGAAGTTAGTATCCTGCTCAAAGCAGATTCTGAACATCAATACATATATTTTATGTACCACACTAAGTATTTAAAATCTAATTTCAATACTAGCTGTGAACATAACTAAGACAAACATTTTTAAAGTAAGAGCATGCCCTTTCTTTAATTCCTTCGTGTCTGCCATATCCAAATGGTAGTCACTTTGGGATATGTCAATTATCTTTTCAATATTTCACAAACCTTTGGCCAAGCCATGGGTTTCGGAATATCGAAACGATGTGCACCTCGTGCTACTTGCCCAATTGCAAACTTTGACTTTATCTCCTCCAGAATAGTCAATTAATTCTCCAAGAATTATAAATTGCAATTTTAATACTTCTTAAATCTAATATTAGATTTATGACAAGTATATTAAATTAAGCATTAAAGTCATCATCACATAAATCTTCCAAAGATATTATGCTCTACTTATTTTGCTTAATTTTGGGCTTAAGGTATAATAAGTTATTTTATCAAATAAAGTAACCTATTATTTATTCCCAATTTGAAAATTAAATCATTTAAAATATTTCAATCCCAGATTATATTTTAAATATCCAACTTTTCAATTTTATTTTGATTACAATAGTCCAACTATTTAATCAACGATTAGTGGTACTATATATATTATAATGATTATAATAGTCCAACTATATAATCAAATATAATCCAAATTAATTAACCTCAATTACATTGATTACTATAATCCAATTATAAAATCAACTGTAAACTGAAATTAATTAATTCAAATATATTGATTAATATAATCCAATTATATATAATCAAGTATAATACAGTCCAACTGTTTATTAAAACAACAATTTAAATATTAGTCTAACTAACATTTAATCTAATGACGAAATAATTTAAATGAGCGCGTATGGCGAGTAATTGAACGAGTATTGCAAATTCAATTCTTGCCTCCCACTATTTTTCGTCGAGCCTCTAACCCTCTGTCGAGTACTCGGGAAACCGTGTTTCCTAGTGGGCTAGGATCCCGTTAAATATCACACAATCTTGACTTTGGCCAACAAATTGTATGATAATTAACTAGGTAGATCTCGAAGATCAATTGGATCTCATCCAACTCCTAGATCCAGTAGGTGGACATCCAAGTCCCAAACATATATCTTATATATGCATATACATCGAATGTATACCCTAACCTTTTTCCTCTGAATCAACTAGGCCTTGGCTTTGGCACAACAAACCTAGTGATCCCAGTCAAGCGCGGACCCATTGACATGGAAGCTTCGTAATCAATGTCAATGGACAAGAAGTGGTCTTGACTTTGGCCAACAAACCACAACTTGGACACGACACCGATATGGAACAAAGCCTCGTGATTAAAACACATCTTGACGGACAAGGGCTTGACTTTGGCCAAAAACCCCTGCCAATCTCGGATCTTGAGTAAGAATCACTCAATGGAAGGAAAATAAACGCTTGATATTTAACGAGGGTTTTTCGCGTGCAAATTGGCTACCAATTTTATTATCTTTGTTAAGGTCTCATCATCATACACCTTAAACATGCATTCTAAACACATAATAAAGCGCATATGTAAAATAATAATGATATGCGGATGGATATTTTACATTGATCCTAGATCAAATCTCTCACTTTCTCTCTCCCGCTAGCACATGTATTTACTTCTACCCGTTACACTACACTTCTAAAGAAACCTCATTTACATTGAGGGGAATAGGTGAGAAGAGAATACAAAGAAATAGGAGATAAGGCTGGACACGCAGGTCCAATTTAATAAATCAAATTTATTACAATTTCCAAAATCGCCCACCCGGCTAATATCCATCCGATATACATTATTCAAACATCACAACCATGTATTCATACAAGCATGTTATCAATCAATCAATCCAATTAATTAATCTTGATAATTAGTGATCATCCAATGTTCAAACAAAAATTTGATTTTGTTCGAGTCAAACTCGTATTGTGAACACGTACTCAAAGTACGATTTCTATGAATTAAATTAAATTACATAATTAAATCCAATTTAATACGCATTTAATTCTAATTCATTATTTAATTCCAAATTAAATATTACACTTTATAAAATAAACCTTTACGACTTAAATTCCAAATTTAATCGTTACGGGTCTCAAAGCCCGATTAATATCAATATTAATTTAATTAAAGTCCAATGGGCTTTTAATTAATTTCTTGAGGCGTGGACTTTTGGTCAACTCGGGTCAAACCCGCAACCAAAGTCCAATCCGGGAGTTACCCATAAGCCCATAAATTAATTTAGGCCCATTAGGCCCAATTAAACGTTAAAGGTTCATTAGTCGCATTTGGGCCTTTTGGAAGCGGTTTTGGGCCTAATTGGATCCAACCAATTTTGGCCTAAACCAACTTTGTACAACAAAGTCCAATAAACCCAATAACAACTTTAAAAGCCCAAATCCAATTTTAAGCCCAATAATTTAATTCCAAAAATTCCAAATTTTCCAATTAAATTACCTAAAGTGTATAGCATTATTAATTGCCCAAATCAAAGTTTCCAAAACATGAAATTTGTCCAATTAATCATGCTTAACATCAATTAATCATGTCCAACATAATTAAATCAAAATCAAACCCAATTTATACATGCTAAAGTCTCGGCCAAAGAGGGAAATTATGCCCAAATCAAATTCAATCCAATTGAACCCAATCAAACATAAATTCAACATCCCCAAATGATTTCTAAGTCATCCAATGAACAAAAAATCAAAAAACCAAGACAATAGGGCACTTGCCAAATTCGGCCATCACAAGCAAATTGGGAAAAATTGTTCCAAACACTTTTCATCAAATTGATCTAATCAATCATCAATTAAACAACATTCAAGCATTCTAAATCATCCAATTTCATTAAACATGCTCAAAATCAAGTTTACCCAAATTTGTCATGCCCAAAATTTAGGGAAAAATGGATCCAACCAAATTTCATGAAATTGATTATACACAACATCAATTCAACCTCATTCAAGCATACTATACTAAACAATTTAATCATTTTATGCTCAAATTGAGTTTACCCAAATTAAAGTTTTGGCCAACATTAAGCAAATTGGGGAAAATAAATCCAATTAATTTTTTATCAAATTGATTACATATAACTCTATTTTATTCATATACAAGCATTCTTAAACAAACAATTTGTCAAAATCATGCTTAAATCAAAAAGCCCCAAATTTGCTCAAGAACCCTAATTCGTTTTATGCAACCAATAGCTCAAGATACCATTGTAGAGTTTCAATCAAGTCCCAAGGATCACAAACATGCATAAAAACGAGTTGAATACACAAAGGAGTAAGGCGGAATTCATACTCACATTGATGGGTTTTGATGAAATGAAGAACAAGTTGCGTTTTTGATGCACATCAAGCTCGGCAGTAGCTTCCTCATGCAGTGGACTGCTCGGTTGGGGACTGGTTTGCCTCCTCCATGTTCGGCCATTGATGAACACCATGGAAGCTTCAAGCTTCAAGCTTTCCAAGCTCACAAATTCGTTTCCCTATCACCATAATATAACCCATGTGTGTGCTAGCACTACTCATCTTCAATTTGCTTCTCAAAATTTCGGTCTAACCAAAAGATTGAGAAGATGAAAAGAGAGGAAAAAGGAGAAGACCGTGAATGGTGAGTGAGAGAGAGAAAATGATTTTGGTTTATATATTTATTTTTATTTTCCAAAAACAAAAAACAAATATATAAATCATTTTTCATATATGTCAAAAGTTAAAAAGCAAAAGTCTATTAATGCTTTTCATCATTTCTACTTTTTACTTTAAGTCACATCACATCACTTTAATAAAGTGACATGTTGTCAAGTCAAATCACTCAAAGTGACAATGATTTGACGCATGATGTGACTAACGATTTGACGCTTGATGTGACTTGCGTGCCGCGCTCGAATTCGAAATGCGAATGCGCTCGCAATCACTCTCGGGCTCGGGTTCGCTAATTCCAAATTAACGAATTTTCCGTCGCGTCGTAATTAAATGATTACGCCTAACGAAATCACTATTCATATCGCTAACGAATTAATTCTAAATTAATTCGTTCGCCCGAATTAAAATCTAATTTTAATTCCGCGTCGAAATCCAATTTCATATAATATATCGAATATATTATTTTATCGATTAATTCCAAATTAATCGTTCTCTCTCTTTAATTAATATTTTATCCCAGATAAAATATCTCCGCAATTAATCCCAGATTAATTTTCTCTCTCTTCTAATTAATCCCAGATTAATTAAAGTGCGAGTTATACATCATCGGTGAATCTTCAGGAAGCGACCCATGAGATCTCCGGATATGTTGGCAGTAAATACGGTCGTAGGATAATCCGAACACGCAAGTACCTCGTACTACGTTTATACCGATTTACAAGACAAGGTTGGCTTCTAGCAAAGCGCCATGCCTACCCAATTCTCCAGAAATATTCTTACAGGAATATATAGATCTGTATCAAGCGTAGTATACCGTAGTATTGTGCATATCGGCCCAGTATCGGATAGTCACGTGCTAGGGCTGGGGCTGGATAAATGTCTACCCCGTCCGAAGCACATGTCGGATGTCTGGTAACTAGTCTCTATAATCGGATATGCATGACCTAGTCATAACATCCCGATGGTTGCGCAACACTTAAGAGCACTAGTACCGTATCCTGCGTGACATCATCTCCAATATGACTGAAGTGATACTTCCGTCTTGACATCACACCCAATACACTACGACTCTCTGATAAACCCAGAAGTGGAGTACGCAGAACCGGTTAAAGCCCTGTACCACCAAGACCAAAGTCTATCGATTATCGTAAGTATTAGCGATGTAAGTCTCAGGTTAAGACTATACACACCTACCTTGATTTCGGCCTCCCATAGACACATAGTCATAATACCAATGGGATTCCGGGGTCTATCCAGAGCGAAGCTGTTTCCCATACCATCGGTGAAACACGACCTCCTATCGCACTTGCATAAGTATCCAATACTTATATATATGAGAACTATGTCGTTGTGCCCTCACAACGCGCACAAGTGCAATACTAGCCTATTCCGCATTATGATGTCCTGTCTCGATAATACTCCGGCTAGGGATATTTAATGATTAATCCTTCGTGGACTGATACTGTTTCATATCATCTCAATCCAGGAACTAATCATATGGACCTCTCTTCATTTATATATCTATGGTGATTTAATCACAAATGATGAGAGTGCAATTTCCTTGTCACATAGTTAATTTGCTACAACAACACAATAATCTGTGCAAATAGTGACGCTATGGGTCATTTTATCCAACAAAGGCAATCTTGGACTAATAGGGATCGTTTCAAAGGCCGTATAGGATGAAGGCAGTCAAGTTCTGGGAATCATCCCAAGACCCTTGGCAGATGCAGATCTTATAGGATCATCAAACAGAGAAGAACTGATCGTTCCAGGTATGTCTGAACGACTGATGGAAATGATTAACCATGCTGATGCTTTTATTTCTTTGCCAGGTGGTTTGGGCACGTTGGAGGAGATTTTTACAATACTATCTTGGGAGAACTTGAACATACACCATAAACCAATTGGATTGTTCAACGTAGATGGATTTTATGATTTTCTTTGTGTATTTCTTGATGATGCTCGAAGAAATGGGTTCATGTCAAAACCTTTAAAGAACTCATTTTCACTGCCAGAACTGCCCAGGATTTAATTGAACAAATCTTAGCATATGAACCAAAAATTGACCCTATCATTTCCAAGATAAAATGGTCCGATAATGATCGTGGTAAGAAGCGTCGGATAAATGTGGATCTTAACCTTTAAATTTCCCATTTAGATGTAGAATATCAGCTAATCAGGTACTATCTTCTAAACTCTTCTTCTACTGTTTAAGAAATTGGGGACAATGTCTCATTTAGGTTTGGGGGTGGGGAATAGTTGATTAGTATCTTGTTTGTATTTTTTTTATTTTTAGTCCAAAATTTTTCGAAAAATACAAAAAAATGAAAAATTTTACAAAAAAAAAAAATCAAAAAATATTTTGTATTTTTAATTTGATTAATCAGGTGAAATTGGTAAGAGATAGCTGTGTAAGGAGTTTCCACTCCTGAGACGTATCTCAAACCTATTTCGAAACAAGTTAATTTTTGTTTATTTCCTTTTAAATTATTTAATTTGTGAATTCTCCATAATACTAACTAAAATGGATCTTCATATGCTCAGTTGACAGATATTATCAACATGCATGGTAACATATGGACATGAGATATAATTGAAAAGTTTGTAATATTCAGTGCTCTAGTTTAATTGGAGGAAGCATCTATGAGAAGTGATGGGGTAAAAAAAATATATATTTGAGATCCGAGTTATTAAGTCTGAAAGGGTGTTTTAACACCTAGTGCCCTAAAGCCAACTGGTTTGGGAGTCACTGGCCCAAAGCTCGCTACATGGATCAAGGATGTTGCAAAAAATATATATATCTGACGTCTGAGTAATTAAGTCCGTATGGGTGTCTTAACACCTGGTGCCCTAAAGCCAACTGGTTTGGGAGCCACCGACCTAACACTCGCTACATAGATGGAAGATATTGTATATAAATAAAAAAAATCAGAAAAAATCAGAAAAACTATTCCATTGATGCTAAAAGGTGTGAATTCTGATAAAACTTTAGGACAAAAATATTACTCTCTTCTCAACTACACTTGTGACTATTGTGGGCAAAATGAGTTGATTAATATTTTGTTGATTGTGTATATGAAGAATGGTAAAAATAAACGGAGAATTTACTTATTCGGTAATTTAGAAAGAAAGAAAACAACTAGTAACTTGGAGTAGAAGTTTCACCTGCTTAATCATTAACTTCTTTATTCTCTTTTCTCTTGTCTTTTTGCTTTTGTGTGCATTAATTTTACTATATTTTTACTTTTGTAAAATATTTGTGGGTATCATTGTTGTAAACCTTCACAAGACTACAACTCGTGCACTAGGGACACCTAGTGGTTTAAAGGCTTGTTGCATACGCTAAATGCAACCGTGATCCCTACGAAAGTGGATTAGCTTAATTTTATTTTTATGATTTTATGTTTTGCTCGAGGACTAGCAAAATGTTAGGTTTGGAGGTGTGATGAGTGGTAAATATATCACTATTTCCCACTCATTTAACCTAATATTTTGAATAGATTCTTGCGTTTTGTGAATATTTTGATGTGTTTTGTGTTATTTTATAGATAAATAAAGTTTCAGGACATTCTGGAGGTGATTTGGGACAGAAATAGTGAAAAAGGACAAAAAGGGCAAAATCATCATTTTGCGTGTCGCGACGCCTAACGTGCACCGCTCTATGCTAACATGCGTTGTGGACACGTGTCAGAATCTAAGAAGTTTGACTTTGCTAACGTGCGCCGTGCCATGTGTCAACATCACAGCCCATCTGCTAACGTGTACCGTGCCACATGTCATCATCCTATGGTGCCGACAATCGCCATCACCATGTGTCGCCACATGTCACCCGACGTGTCAGCCACGTCATCAACATGTCAGCAGAAGACCAGTCAATTTTGCCACGTCACCGCCATGTCATCATCAACCAATCAAAGTGCGCCACGTGTCAAAATCCTACGGTGCCGACAATCATCATCAACGCTAAAATACGCCTGCCACATGTCAACATCTCAGTGAATCACGCTAACGTGTGCTAGGACACGTGTCACCATCACATGATGCCGACACTAATAATTCAGCCGCCGACGTAAGTGTGACATGTGTCACGATCTCGCGAAGCCAATCCGATACGTGTCAATGATCTACGCGCGTCGCGACGCGCAAGGCCTGTCGATGCCTATAAATTCAGCTCGAGATTTCAGTTTCAGATGTACCTTCCTCTCTGAATTCTCTGATGTAAATAAGAAATTTGTATCTAGTTTTCCTTAAATTTAAGTTTTGTAATTAATTTTTAGTTACTTTCTGTAATAATAATTTACTTTATTTACTTTTTCAGTTTTTACTATTCAACATGAGTAGGTAACTTCCCCCTACTAGGGTGAAAGGTAAATCTTTTATTACTACTATTTAGATTAATCTCCCTTAATTATAATATATTCACTATTTAAAATTTGAATTAACAAGGATACCGCTATATTGGTCGGTTGGTAATCAATTATAAACTGGTTTTAATCTGACTAAGCATGGATACCGCCTGGTTGGTCGGTTGGTAATTTACTGCCTATATGGCTAGTTTATGAACAAATATTGATACCGCCTTTATGGCAGGTCGAACTTAATTTGACTTAATCAGGTTACCGCCTATATGGCTGGTTGGTAATGTTATCACAAGATAATATATTATATTAAGGGAGATATCTAAATTAGTAGTGGTAAAAGTAGATCCTTTAACCCTAGCATTTTATTTTTTTGTAATTTTACTTTTCAGTATTTACTTTACCGCATTTACTTTTCAGCATTGTACTTTATGTCTTTTATTTTTAAGTTTTTACTAGCCTTAGATATGTGTCGTAGCTAAGTTAGTTATGTGGGGTTGTGATGAATTTTAATATCACCGGTTTATAAGGGGTTATTTTATAGTTTGGCTAATTTAAAGGTTTACTTATTAAGTCTTAAGCTTAATGCGTCTTGTTAACTGGCCATTAATAAGATTGATCTGGTAAATCTAAAATAAACTTGACAAAGGAATTTTAGATTTCAGCCTTAAACTTAATAGCCATCGATCTTCCTTGAGGATAGATAACCCTTTAATAGATTTCCTTACAGGATAGACATATACCTGTCGGGCGGGGGTAGCCATAATTGAAACTTAAACTTAATGAATCCAAGTAATTTGGTTGACATAGACATATGGTTCAATTGGGTTAAACTGGGTATTTGCATCTGACCATCGACAGAGGCTTTTGCATAATTTCGTGTTCCAGATTAGTAAACCGATATATTACACAAACATGAAATAACCACTTCATCTTTAAAAAGATATTGGAAGAAATCAAAACCCTGGATAGTTTTATAAATTTGAATTTTCCTCAAACTACTTTTGCACAATTTTATTTACATGTTTTTAAATTTAAAGTCATCACCCAATCATCAATCAATCTGTTAGATACTAGTAATAATTTGGCCTCATAAAAATTAATAACTTAGGTTTTAAGTCCTCGTGGGATCAATACTTTTTATACTACTTGAACGATATGTGTGCTTGCGTTATACGCGTGTGAAAGCACCGGTCAGTATGAAACTTAACTAGGTAGATCTCTAAGAACAGTTGGATCCCATCCAATTCCTAGATCCGGTAGGTGGACCTCCAAGTCCGAAACATATATCCAATATATATAAATATATCCAATATATTTCCTAACCTTTTCCTCTGAATCAACTAAGTCTTGGCTTTAGCTCAACAAACTTAATGATTCTAGTTAAGCGTGACCCATTGACAGTGGGAAAGCTTCGTAATCCACGTCGATGAACTAGAAATGACCTTGACTTTGGCTAACAAGTCACAACCGCCCAAGACATGCGATATGTAACAAAGCTTTCATGGTTCAAACACATCCACGATGGATATTGATCTTGACTTTGGCCAACAAACCAATGCCAATCTTGGATCTTGAGAGAGAACCACTCAATGGAAGGAAAACGCTTAATATTTAAGTGAGGGTTTTTTCGCGTAAATTGGCAACCAATTTATTATCTTTGATTAGGTCTCATCATACACCCTTAAACATGCATTCTAAAAGCATAATAAGACGCAAAATAAATTAATAACGATATGCAGATGAATAGATAACAAATTATTCCTAGAACAAATCTCTCACTTTCCTCTCTCCCGCTAACACATACTTCTAACCAATTACATAACACTAAAAGAAACCTTATTTACATTGAGGGGAATTGGTGAGAAGAAAAATACAAAGAGAATAGAGGTGAAAGGCTGGACACGCAGGTCCAATTTCAAATAAGTACCATACTTACAACAATTTCCAAAATTGCCCCACCCATCTATATCCATCCGATATACATTATTCATACAATACATCCAAGTATTCACACAAAGCATGTTATTCAATCAATCTAATCCAATTAATTAATCTTTGAATTAATGATCATCCAATGTTCAAACAAAGATTTGATTTGCGCGAGTCCAACTCGTTTAAGAATAAATACTCAAAGTACGTATTCTTGAATTATATCGAACTATAATTTTAAATCCAATTTAAATTCTATCCAAAACTAATTCATATTTAATTCCAAATTAAATAATTACACTTTTAATAGTGCCTTTTAGACTTGGATTCCAAATCCAATCTTCATGGGTCTCAAAGGCCCAATTAGTATCCAATACTATTCAATTAAAGTCCAATGGGCTTTCAATTAATTAATCTTTAGGCGTGGGCTTTGGCTATTATGGATCCAACCCAAAAGCCAAGGCCCAATTAGGAATCACCCTATGCCCAAAAATCAATTTTGGCCCATTAGGCCCATTTAAATTTTTAAAAGGCCCAATTGTCATATTTGGACTTTATGGAAATGGTTTTAGGCCCAATTGGATCCAACCCAATTGTCCTAAACCAAACTTGGCCCAACCAAGCCCATTAAGCCCAATTAAAACAAATTAAATTAATACATTATTTCAAATTACATATTAATCTAATTCAAGTGTAATTAACATAATTAATTTATTAATCTATTATTTCCAAAACATTAATTAATCAAACTAATCATGCTTAGATATCCAATTTATGTCCAACATAAATTGAAGCAAAAACAACACTGTCCAACATGCTTAAGTTCACGGTAATACATGAAATTAACATCCAATTTTGATTTCAATCCAATTAAATCAACAATTAACATTCAATTTCATGCGAATTAACATATCCAATTGTCTAATTCAAAAAATCACCATGAACAACCTAGGGTAATTTTCGGCCATGACATAGGAATTGGGGATTTTTTATCTAACCAATTTTTCTCAATTCCAAAGATGCATAATTCCAATTCAATATCATATAATCACAACCACACAATCAATTTAGGCAAATCAAACTCCAAGCAAAAAATCCCAAATTAAAGTTTACAACCCTAGAATCCATATCAAGCTTAGATTTTGATGTGATACCATTGTTAGTGTCCTAGACATGCCAAGGATCTTCTAAGCGTGATTTGTGTGTGAATTAATCAAAGTAAGTTGCGGAAATTACTTACATTGATCGGTTGAGATTTCAAATATTTTCATGGATGTGTGGAAGCTCCAAGCTTTCTTTGTTGTTCCAAACTCAATATTGAGTTTCCCTATCACCTTCATTTGACTCCTTATGTGCTAGCAAGAACAAAATTGAAAGAAACTTTGCCCTCCAAGAGAAGCAAGGTTTCAGCCATTGAGAGAAATGGGAGAGAGATGAAGTTTTGTGTTTTGTTTTCCAAAAACAATTACCAAAATTATTTTTCCAAAAAGTACATATACTTTTCAAAAGCAAAAGTCAAAGTGTGTTGTACAAGAAAGCTTTAAAAGCTCCCAACCGCTTCCATCACTCAAGTGACTTGTTGATGTAAGTTGGTGAGTCCCACACTTAAATTCAAAATTCAAGTTGGGTTGCTCAACACACTTTGGGCTCGGGTTCGTTTAATCCGATTAAACGAATTTTCCGTCGCGACGTAAATAAATCCAATTTAATTAAATAATAATGTCTCACAAAATTATTACGAAAGTCGCTTGCGAATTAATTCCAAATTAATTCGTTCGCTAGAATTAAAATCAAATTTAATTCCGCATTGAAATCCAATTTCAATTAATATATCTAATATATTATTTTAGCTCAAATAAATAAATTAAATAGAAAATTCCAATTTAACTATCAAATTTATTTTACAGATTAATTCCAAATTAATCGCGTTCTCTCTTCTTCACAAATTAATCCCAGATTAATTTATAATACAATTAATCCCAGATTAATTTTCTCTCTGTTGATTAATCCCAGATTAATTCTTGCCGTAATTAATCATAGATTAATTTTCTCTCTCATAATTAATCCTAGATTAATTCTCTGTTCGAGTCAAATCTCATCGGTTAATCTTTGGGAAGCGACCCAAGAGATCCTTGGATATGTTGGCAGTAAATCTGGTTGTCGGACTATCCGAAAACGTGAATACCCAATACCACATTCTTTATCGATTTACAAGACATGGTTGGCTTTTAGCAAAACACCGTGCCTACCAAATTCTCCAGAAATATTCAACGAAGAATATACAATTATCAGGCATAGTATACGAAGTATTACGTATTATGATCCAGTATCGGATGTTACATGCTAGACCTGAGGCTGGAATTGTGTCTCCCCATACGAAGCATATATCGGATCACTAGCAATTAGTCTCTGTAATCGGATAATCATGACCTAGTCATATTATCCCGATAGCTGCAGCATTTAAGAGTACCATTTCTGTATCCATGCGTCATCATCATCTCCATATGACTGAAATGATACTTCTATCTTGACATCACACCCAATACACTATGATTCTCAGTAAACCAAGAAGAGGCGTACACAGAACCTGTTACAACTCCGAACGACCAAAAACAAAGTATACTGATTGTCGCAAGTATTAGCGATGCAAGTCTCAGGTTAAGACCATATACACCTACCCTGATTCGGATTCCCATAGACACATAGTCATACTACCAATGGAATTTCGATGGGTCTATCCAGAGCGAAGCTGTTCCCCTTCCAATGGCTAACAGAACCTCCTACCACACTTGCATAGGTATTAAATACTTAAATATATGAGAACTATATCGTTAAGCTTCCATAACGCGCACAAGTGTGATACTAGCCTATTCCGCATTATCGATGTCCAGTCTCGATAATACTACGACTAAGGATATTTAATGATTAAACCTTTCATGGATTAATATTGTCTCATATCTTATTAATCTGGTACTAATCATATGGACTTTTATCATTTATATATCCAAGTAATCTAATTACAAATGATAAAAGAGTAATTTCCTTTGTCACATAGTTAATTTGTACAAAGAACACCATGTCTTTTACAAAAAGTGATGCTATGGGTCATAATTTTCCAACACTAAGATGAGAATGAAAGTCATGTAACGGAGCAAAACTTAGTAAAAAAGAATGACAGAGAAAATACGATAGAAGTTTGAGAGAGTATGAACCTTATGGAGGTTCACAATAAGAGGTGGTATCATCGATCATCGGAAAATGAATTAATAATAAAAGTTGAAACATGAAATTCAGATAGTTCCTAGTAGTAGTACCATAGTGGGGGAGCCAACACCAGACATGTAAACGACAAATTCATAAGCTTATAGATGAGCAGTATAAGCAACTACATCACGTGTAGCCAGTGAGAACACCACCACCGAAAGACACCAGGACAACCCCCGCCCTCCCAACCCTTATTAAACAACAACAACGAAGATAGACTTCGATGTTTGTTTCAAGATATTCCTAGAAGTAAGAGAATGCATAGTGGAAAGAGACCGACACATCAAACTTTTAGATATAGTACAAGAGCAAGAATAAGAGAAAAATAGCTTTAAGTGAGAGATCTAGAAGAGAAATTGTCTAGATGAAATAATGAAGAAAGTGTTGGGTTTCGACGGTCTAACCGGGATCGATTTAAGCAAAGAAACCATGTGCGAATACAACAAGGAAGTTGCGAAACACTTACAATGATCGGTTGAGCGATGCGACGAAGAAAAAAAAACTTCAAGGTTTTCCCTCCTAGGGGCTCTCGATAATGGCAGTTTTTGGTCCTCCAAGAATTCGGACATGGATGATGCACCAAGCTCCAAGCTTTGTGTTGTGATTCCAAGCTCACAAGTGTGGTTCCCTATCACCTTCGCAAGACCCCGAATGTGTGCTAGCTCTTCGGAAATTTTGCGGCAAAATTTTCCTTTCTTCTCCTTCAAGTCTCGGCAGAAACCAGAAAAAAAAAAAAAGAAATGCCCCTTGGGCGTGAGAGAGGAGAGAAAAGTGGAGAGAGAGGAAGATGGATTTGGTTTGTGTATCTAATACACTTATTTGAATTTCCAAAAAACAAATAAAGATATACCAAATTTGCTTTCAAAAAGTCAAGCCAATTAAAGCCACAACCATTCCCATCAATCAATCAAGTGAATAGTTGTCAAATCACACAAAGTGACTAGACATCACATCAATCGATTGAGTAGTGATTTGATGCCAGATGTGACTTATGGGATACACTTGAATTTGAAATGCAAGTGCGTCTGCAAACACTCTTGGGCTCGGGTTCGCTAATTCCAAATTAACGAATTTTCCATTGCGACATAATTAAATAATTATGCCTAGCAAAATCTTTATTCACGTCGCTAACGAATTAATTCTAAATTAACTCATTCGCCCGAATTAAAATCTAATTTCAATTCCGCGTCGAAATCCAATTTCGTTTAATATATCAAATATATTATTTTATCGATTAATTCCAAATTAATCGTTTTCTCTCTTTAATTAATCTTTTATCCTAGATAAAATATCTCCGTAATTAATCCCAGATTAATTTTCTCTCTCATTTAATTAATCCCAGATTAATAAAGTGTGAGTCATACGTCATCGGTGAATCTTCGGGAAGCGACCCATGAGATCCCCGGATATGTTGGCAGTAAATCCGGTCGTCGGACTATCCGAACACGTAAGTACCTAGTACTACGTTTTTACCGATTTACAAGACAAGGTTGGCTTCTAGCAAAGCGCCATGCCTACTCAATTCTCCAAAAATATCCTTACAGGAATATGTGATCTATATCAGGCGTAGTATACGTAGTATTGCGTATTTCGATCCAGTATCGGATGTCACATGCAAGCCTGGGGTTGGAAATGTGTCTTCCCCGTACGAAGCACATATCGGATCTCTGGTAACTAGTCTCTATAATCGGATAAACATGACCGAGTCATAATATCCCGATAGCTGCAGCATATAAGAGATCAAGTTTCGTATCCTAGTGATCATCATGTCCACTATGACTGGAGTGACACTTCCATCTCGACATCACACCCAATACACTACGATTCTTAATATACCTAGAAGAGGCGTACACAGAACCGGTTAAAGCCTTGGAAGACCAAAACCAAAGTACATTGATTATCGCAAGTAATAGCGGTGCAAGTCTCAGGTTAAGACCAAATACACCTACCCTGATTCGGACTTCCATAGACACATAGTCATACTACCAATGGAATTCCGAGGGGTCTATCCAAAGCGAAGCTGTTTTCCGTACCGTCGGTAAAACACAACCTCCTATTACACTTGTTTGAGTATCCTATACCCAAATATATGAGAACTATGTCGTTATGCCCTCACAACGCGCACAAGTGTAATACTAGTCTATTTCGCATTATCGATGTCCAGTCTCGATAATACTACGACTAGGGATTTTTAAAGATTAAACCTTTATGGATTGATACTGTCTCATATCATCTCAATCCGGAACTAATCATATAGACCTTCTATCATTTATACATCTTGGCGATCTAATCACAAATGATAAAAGAGCAATTTCATTTATCACATAGTTAATTTGTACAACAACACCATGATTTGTACAAATAGTGACGCTATGGGTCATAACTGTCCAAAATCTCCCACTTGGCCTATAGCCAGTCACTCGAGTGTCCTACACTCAAACTATGTACTGTTCGCTCAAATTTCTGCCGAGGAAAGGTTTTTGTCAGCAGATGTGCATGACTATCATCTGATGCGATTTATTCGATCATCACATCGCCACGATGTATGATCCGAACGAATCAGATGAATATCGAAGTATATATCTGGATCATTGATGAGACCATTAATTGTTTAGCATGTGTTGTTGCCTAGCTCAGCTGCTAACAGAACTATATCTAATCTAATTAGATTTATTATCGACCCAAATGGCTTCTATTGCTGCCTCAGCCGCAGTAATAATCCACTTTTGTTGTTTATTCGGTAACAATATCTTGCTCGGAAGATTTCCAGCTCACTGTTCCGTTATTCAAACTTTATAGTACCGTTGTTACGACTTACAGTCGTTTATATCGGTTAGGAAACTTGCAGCAGTGAACCCAGTCACTTCAAGTTCTCTATCTCCATAGTTTAAGACAACATCCTTAGTTCTCTAAGATACTAAAGGATTTTCTTAACATCAATCCAGTGACTATCACTTGGATTGCCCGATTGTGACTCCATATGCTCAAAGCGTATGAGACATCAGATCACGTACATTTTTCAATGTATGAGTTCTCGGAGATTTTTAACAACTTTTAGATCTATCCCAGTAGATCTTTATTCATAGAATAAAGGTTATTTTTCCCAAGAATTCCATAAAGAATTTTCATGAAAGCCAAGCTTTCACCGATTTTATTATGGGAATATCATTTTCAAGAAATGACATGTCATTATTATACAGGACATTCACTGTCAGTGCGCTCCCACTAACCTCCTTATATACAGAAGAATCAATTTTCGTTTTTGAATTAAATCATATATCATTATGATTATATCAAAATGATAATTCCAAGAACGCAATGCTTGCTTCAATCCATCCATGGATTGATTAACCTGCAAACCTTGTTTGCTTGTTTTGGTACGACAAAACCGTCAGGATGTTGTAAACATCCTCTGAAAGGTTTCCGTTAAGGAAAGCGGTTTTGGCATTCAGCTGCCATATTTCATAAATGAAACATGCAACATAAGCAAGCATTATCCAAATGGATTTAACAATGGCAACAGGTAAAAGTTTTCGTCGTAATTGACACAATATTGATAACGATACATTTTCGCTACAAGCCTAGCTTAGTACGTTGGTATGTTGCCTTCCATGTATATCTTCCTTGAAGACTTATATAGTACCAATAGGCACAATGTCTTGCAGTACATCAACTAGTATCCAAACTTAGTTGGTATGCATGGAATCCATTTTGGACATCATGGCACTTTCTCATAATAGGGAGTCGATACCTTGTATCACTTCCTCATACGTAGTCAGTTCGTATTCCTAAACAAGATTAACATCCTTTCGAGGTGAGATCAGAAACCCATACCCCATGTTATTTTCTGACTCTCTCCGACTTACGTGGTTCTTGTGTATTCGAAGATTACTGGTTTAGTTTCATCCTTGATGAAATATTTCTGTTCCGTTAAGGAATCGGTGTCGGGAACAGTATTACTCCGATTTTCATCGAGTTTTACTTTCTACCCACTTACCACTGCATATAGGTATTCCTCTTAGGAAAACCATATGGTGAGCAACAATTACATTGTTCTCTAGTGAGTTATATAAGTACTATACTTTGGTTTCCCTATGATAACCTACAATTGGTACTTATCCGATTTGGGTTCTAGTTTGGTATCATCCAAACATATGCCCAGCATTCCCAAATCTTCAGGAATGAGAAACCCGGTTTCTTTCATGTTCATATCTAATATGAATTCTGTCTAACAGACTTTTATGGAACCTTATTCAAAATAAGTTCTGCACTTTTAATACTTATCCGTTGAAGGAAATGGTAGCTCAGAGTGACTCATGATTAACTTTATCATGTCCAACAAAATTCGGTTCCTCTGTTCGGACACACCGTCAATTAACGTGTTCCGGGAGGTGTCCTCATTGAAAGAATACTATACTCTTTCAGGTATTTAAGAAACTTATTGCTTAAATATTTTCATCATGGTCTGACCATGATGGTTTAATACTTTAGCCGATCTGTTTGTCTACTTCGTGTCGAAACTCTTTGAATTAATCAAAAGTTTCCGATTCGTGTTTCAAAAGAAACACATAACCATAACACGATGCCACATCCATAAAGGTCACGAAACATTCATATCCACCTCTAGCCTAGCTAAACATGGGCCCACTTACGTCATTATGAACGAGGGCTAACAGATCGGTGGCACTTGCACTTTTACCAAGTAAAGGTGTTATAGGCACTTTGCCCAATAAACTAGATTCGTAGACTTTATTTGAATGGAATCAAATTTGTCATAGTACCCACTTTTCGAAAGTGTGGATATGCGAGTCTTGTGTAATTGTGTCCCAGACAACAATGCCACTTATAAGTTTCATCTGATCAAATCAGTTTGAGCTATTTGTTTGTCATGTTATACGTTTGAGATTTATTTATATTCAAAATATAAATACTGTTATTCACATCTAATGTGTTTATCTCAATATCATCTTTATAAAATGAAACACTTTAGTGTTCTAGAATATAAAGGTATACCCGCAACGGGTTAAACCCTGATATATAGATAATGTATCTAGTCTAACTAGTTACATTGTAACAGTTTCCTAATTCAAGTACAAACCCGAAGGGTAGTTCCTAAACTTAGGTATCTATGGTTAAAATAGCGACTGTCGTCCCGTTCTCAATTCGCAGATTAATCTCAACTGTAGTCAGTATCCTGCTCATTAGCAGATTCTCCACACCAGTACATATTTATGTACCACTTTTAGTATATAAAATCTAATTTTAATACTAGTAGTGAACATGTTTATGACAAACATATTTGAAGTCGGAGCCTTGCACCGTCTTCAATTCCTTCATGTCTACCTTGTCCATACGGCAGTCACGCTTCCGTGTCTCCGTTTGCCACAATTTAGGCAGACATTTTGGGATATGTCATTTATCTTCCCAGAAGATTATAATGACTTTGCCTTTTGCCCTTTTTCACACTCCAGAAGCCTTTGGCCAAGCCTTGGCCTTCTAGAATATCGAAATAAGATATGCCTTGTGCTTCTTGCCTATTGCAAACTTTGGCTTTGTGTCCTTGAGAATAACCATTAACTCTCCAAGAGTTTACTATTGCAATTTGTAACTTCTAAGATCTAAGGATAGATCTATGAAGATCCTTCAATTTCATTATCATACTATAAGGATCTAATCCTTAGTTTTGATTAAGAAATTAAGGAGTCTATTTGGCAAGCATAATGGATTAACCACTAAAGTTATCATCACATGAATATTCCAAATATCATGTTCTACTATTTGCTTAACTCCGGGCTTAGGCTTAAGATGTTATTTTATCAAATAAAGTAACTTCTTAGTTTTCAGGACTATCCTGATTCATTATTCCCAATTTGAAAATTAAAGTCGTTTAAAACATTTTTCACCCAGGATTATGTTTTAAACACTAATATTTCAATTTTTCTTGATTCTAATAATCCAACTATTTAATCAATGATTTAGGTAATATTTATTATAATGATTTCTATAGTCTAACTATATAATCAACTATAATTTAATTTGTTAATTCAAATATATTGATTACTATAATCCAATTATATAATCAACTATAAATGAAATAGTTTGAATACAATCCAACTGTTTAATTAAAACAACTATTAAATATTAGTCCAACTAATATATTAATTTATATTGACGAAAAATGATATGAGCGCGTATGGCAAGTTACTAAACCAATATTGCAAATTTAATACTTGCCTCCCACTATTTTTCGGCGAGCCTCTAACCCTCTGGGGAGTACTCGAGAAACCTTGTTTCCTAGTGGGCTAGGATCCCGTTAAATAACACACAATCTTGACTTTGGCCAACAAATTGTATGATAATTAATTAGGTAGATCTCTAAGATCAATTGGATTCCATCCAATTCCTAGAACTAGTAGGTGGACATCCAAGTCCGAAACATATATCCTATATATGCCAATATATCCAATATATTGCCTAACCTTTTTCCTCTAAATCAACTAAGCCTTGGCTTTGGCACAACAAACTTAGTGATCCTAGTTAAGCGGAACCCATTGACATTGGAAAGCTTCGTAATCAATGTCGATGGACAAGAAGTGATCTTGACTTTGGCCAACAAATCACAACTTGGACAAGACACCGATATGGAACAAAGCCTTCATGATTCAAACACATCCTCGACGGACAAAGGTCTTGACTTTGGCCAACCAACCAATGCCAGTATTGGATCTTGAGTAAGAATCACTCAATGGAAGGAAAAAACGCTTAATATGATGTTGAGGGTTTTTCGCATGCAATTGGCAACCAATTAATTATCTTTGTTAAGGTCTCATCATCATACACCTTTAAACATGCATTCTAAACACATAATAAGGCGCATATAAATAAATATAATAATGATATGCGGATGGGTACTTAAACATTGTTCCTAAAACAAATCTCTCCATTTCCACTCTCCCGCTAGCACAAGTATTACTTCTACCCCTTACATAACACTTCTAAAGAAACCTCATTTACATTTAGGGGAATAGGTGAGAAGAGAAATACACAGAGTAAGGAGGTAATAGGCTGGACACGCAGGTCCAATTTAATAAATTCTAAATTTATTACAACAATTTCCAAAATTGCCTAACCCATCTAATATCCATCCGATATACATTATTCATACATCGAAACCATGTATTCACACAAGCATGTTATCAATCAATCTAATCCAATTAATTAATCTGAATATTAATGACCATCCAATGTTCAAACAACGATTTGATTTTGCGCGAGTCCAACTTGTTTTGCGAATAAGTACTCAAAGTACGAATTCTTGAATTAAATTAAAATACAACATTAAATCCAATTTAATTTGTATTTAATACTAATTCATCTATTTAATTCCAAATTAAATATTACACTTTACTAACGAACCTTTACGACTTAGATTCTAAATCTAACCGTTACGGGTCTCAAAGCCCAATTAACATCCAATGTCAATTTAATTTAAAGTCCAATGGGCTTTTAATTAATTTCTAAGGCATGGACTTTTGGTCAATATGGGTCAAACCCAAATACCAAAGCCCATTTAAGGAATCACCCTTATATGCCACGAAACCAATTTAGGCCCATTAGACCCAATTAAAATTTAAAGGTCCATGAGTCATAATTGGACTTTATGGATATGGTTTTAGGCCCAATTGGATCCAACCAATTTAGCCTAAACCAATCTTGGTACAACCAAGCCCATTTAAGCCCAATTACAACTTTAAGGCCCAATTCCAAAATAAGCCCAATTAATTAAATTACCAAATTCCAAATTTTATAACTTAATTAACTTAAGTGTATAGCCATAATTAATCACCCAAATTAATATTTCCAAAACAAAAATTTGTACAATTAATTATGCTCGTTAACATCAAAACATGTCCAACACATTTTAATCAAAAATCAAACCCATTTCATGCTTCTTAACTCACGGCAATGGTAGGGATTTTTGTCCAATTCCAATTTCAATCCAATTGAATTTAAATTAACATTCCCAAAAAATGATTACCATGAGATTAGGGTTCATCAAGTTTCGGCCAAGCCTACTTTTTGGGCAAAAAATGATCCAATCAAATTTTCATGAAATTGATCCAATCCAACTTCAATTAAACATCATTCAAGCATACTCAATCAAAGAATTATATCAAATCATGCTCAAATTCAATTTACCCAATTTTAACCCTAAGTTCAAGTTTCATGCTCAATCTCGCTCTGATACCATTGTTGGGTTTCGACGGTCTAACCGAGATCGATTTAAGCAAAAAACCATGTGCGAATACAAAAAGGAAGTTGCAGAATACTTACAATGATCGGTTAAGCGATGCGACGAAGAAAAAAAACATCAAGCTTTTCCCTCCTAGGGGCTCTCGGCAGTGGCAGTTTTTGGTCCTCCAAGAATTCGGCCATGGATGATGCACCAAGCTCCACGCTTTGTGTTGTGATTCCAAGCTCACAAGTGCGGTTCCCTATCACCTTCGCAAGACCCCGAATGTGTGCTAGCACTCCAGAAATTTTGCCGCAAAATTTCCCTTTCTTCTCCTTCAAGTCTCGGCAGAAACCAGAAAAAAAAGAAGAAGAAATGTCCTTTGGGCGTGAGAGAGGAGAGAAGAGTGGAGAGAGAGGAAGATGGATTTGGTTTGTGTATCTAATACAATTATTTGAATTTCCAAAAAAACAAATAAAGATATACAAATTTTCTTTCAAAAAGTCAAGCCAATTAAAGCCACAACCACTCCCATCAATCAATCAAGTGACAAGTTGTCAAATCACTCAAAAAGATTAGACATCACATCAATCGAATGAGTAGTGATTTGATGCTTGATGTGACTTGTGGGCCGCACATGAATTCGAAATGCAAGTGCGCCTGCAAACACTCTTGGGCTCGGGTTCACTAATTCCAAATTAACGAATTTTCCGTTGCGACGTAATCAAATAATTATGCCTAGCAAAATCACTATTCACATCGCTAATGAATTAATTCTAAATTAACTCGTTCGCCCGAATTAAATTCTAATTTTAATTCCGCGTCGAAATCCAATTTCGTTTAATATATCAAATATATTATTTTATCGATTAATTCAAAATTAATCATTTTCTCTCTTTAATTAATCTTTTATCCCAGATAAAACATCTCCGTAATTAATCCCAGATTAATTTTCTCTCTCATTTAATTAATCCCAGATTAATAAAGTGCGAGTCATACGTCATCGGTGAATCTTCGAGAAGCGACCCATGAGATCCCCGGATATGTTGGCAGTAAATCCGGTCGTCGGACTATCCGAACACGTAAGTACCTAGTACTACGTTTTTACCGATTTACAAGACAAGGTTGGCTTCTAGCAAAGCGCCATGCCTACCCAATTCTCCAGAAATATCCTTACAGGAATATGTGATCTATATCAGGCGTAGTATACGTAGTATTGCATATTTCGATCCAATATCGGATGTCACGTGCAAGGCCTGGGGCTGGAAATGTGTCTGCCCCGTACGAAGCACATATCGGATCTCTGGTAACTAGTCTCTATAATCGGATAAACATGACCTAGTCATATTATCCCGATAGCTGTAGCATATAAGAGAACAAGTTCCGTATCCTAGTGATCATCATCTCCACTATGACTGAAGTGACATTTCCATCTCGACATCACACCCAATACACTACGATTCTCAATATACCCAGAAGAGGCGTACACAGAACCGGTTAAAGCCCTGGACGACCAAAACCAAAGTACATTGATTGTCGCAAGTATTAGCGGTGCAAGTCTCAGGTTAAGACCAAATACACCTACCCTGATTCGGACTTCCATAGACACATAGTCATACTACCGATGGAATTCCGAGGGGTCTATCCAGAGCGAAGCTGTTTTCCATACCGTCGGTAAAACAAAACCTCCTATTACACTTGCTTGAGTATCCTATACCCAAATATATGAGAACTATGTCGTTATGCCCTCACAACGCGCACAAGTGTAATACTAGTCTATTCCGCATTATCGATGTCCAGTCTCGATAATACTACGACTAGGGATATTTAATGATTAAACCTTTATGGATTGATACTGTCTCATATCATCTCAATCTGGAACTAATCATATGGACCTTCTATCATTTATACATCTTGGCGATCTAATCACAAATGATAAAAGAGCAATTTCCTTTATCACATAGTTAATTTGTACAACAACACCATGATTTGTACAAATAGTGACGCTATGGGTCATAACTGTCCAACAGAAAGGAAGTACTAGTTAAGTAGTGACAAAGATGTAAAAGAACTAGTGTTAAACATAACTGGGGACATGTGAGAGGTGATATCCTTCGGATAAGGAGACAAATGTATAAACCAAAGAAGTTTCAGGTACAGAACAGAGCCGGAAAGAAGACGTAACAGTCTGCAAGTAAAAGGTTTAAAAGTGAAACTGTCAAGATGCAATGACAGTAAAATGAGAATACTAAGTAAGTATTGGAAGAAGTGTAGTATAGTATAGAACCGAGAAAATAAGTTTACTACAATATGAAAAACAATAAAGAGGAGGTATCATAGCATGCTAATATGTATGGAAAACGAGTTAGTATGAAGGAACAGCAACCAGATTTATGGTAATAATGATAGAAAATATAAAAAGGGAATGAACTTTTGCCAGGACAAAAATGCCAGCGTCGATGTTAATAGCAGAGAATGTGATTTAATCACTAAGGTGCATCCAATTAAACATGATCTTAAGACAATTGATGAGGACCACTAAGAAACTACCCAGAAGTAACATTTTAAGTACAAGCGTCATATCAGTAAGCTAAGAAGCCCTAGTCCCTCATAGATAAGCAGAGATATTGGAACTTGAAGGGAAAAGCTCATAAGTAGTTAAAGCTTTGAAAGGGAAAATATATAGTTAAATAGCTAAGATATGAGAAGGAATATTAAAATCAAGCTAAACAAGTAGAGCTAAAGAAGTATCGAGTACATGAATTGTTAATAATGACAAGGATCACTCATAAAAACTTATCGAATCTGGAGAGGGAGCATGGGAAGTCTAACCGTGGAGACACCAATATTTTTAGAGAGAGTTAAAGGTACCAGCTAAGAAAAACCCGATCAAGTCAAACAATTGTTGAGCATAACTAAAGATCTAGTGAATGGGATTTCCTTAGAGACAAAGAGTGTTGGGCACAGCTAGAGGTCCAAAAATGAAGTGGTTGACGATACTCAATGAAGATCTTATGAACCGAGAACGAGGTAGTACCTCTTAGTAAAGAACTTAAGGGATATTCACTGAAGCCACGAATTCTGAAGCAGTGTACCCAAGTATGAAAAAATGTATGATGCATGAGTTAGACATTAAGAATGATGGAGAATATCACATGATTACTAGTCAAGTGGTAAATGATTAGCCAGGCAGAGGCCTCTAAGTCATAGCATTCTAGGTTCATATGATCATCACATTATCATGTGGTGCAATGATAGCACACAGAAAATCATCGGGAATTGGTATAGTACAACGGATGAGACTAAGGAAATGGGTATATAGTCAGATAAAGCTGGTAGTTTATAAGGAACCCAAAAAGCCTGAGATCTATGATAAGATCCAAAGTCTAAAGAGGATTCGAGGACGAATCCTATTTAAGGGGGGAGAATTTGTAACCACCGGTAGTCTCTACTACTGTTGTACTGTAGTACTATTACATCACGAAATGAGTGTTATGTAATATAAATTATGTTCTAGCATATATAAATTCATAGAACGACTTTGGGGATAAACGGTAAATTCTTCGAAACTTCGATGCGAAATTCTATGATGTTCCACTTCGGACAGCCCATGGTATTTTGGTCGTAACTTTCTCATACCAACTCCGATTTTTATGAATCTTATATCATTGGAAATTGAGATCGAGATCTACAACTTTTGCGTTGAACATTTTTCCAAATTCGAACCAGAATAAGCCGAAAATGCAAGTCAAAATTCTGGATGAATTATGCCGCGGACCTATCTAGAAAAGTATCTAATTTTCTCCAAATTTCTACATTTTTCAACATTATTCCAAATATCAAAGAACCCCTTGTATATAAAGGAACGCTATTCAAGGTTTCACAAAATTAGAAAAAGAATGAAGAAGAAAACATGAATGAGAAAGAGAATAACAAGAAGAGAAAGAAGAAAGAAGATAGAAGAAAGAAGAAATATGAAGAAATGAGAATAAGAAAATACTAAACTACCTTTCAATAAATAAAGAAGAAGAAAAGCTACCGTAGAGGCTTGGGGAATGAAGGGAACCAAGAGAAATAAGGTAAGGAGACTTGACCCAAATTGTTATTTAGTGAGTTTTGAAGTTTTGATGATTATAGTAAATTGGTGACTTGTATGTGATGATGAATGAGTGATTATGGTGTTAAGAAATGGTGATTGTGGAAACCCCAATTTGTTAAATTTTGGGTATAAACTAAAAAGAGTGTATAGAATGGATATGAGTTAATGTTGAGGATGATATTGATGATATTTTGGGTGTTTTATGTCAATATTGCATGTGTGTTATGGTAGAAGTTGAGAATCTAGTTGAATGTTGAGATTTTGGTCCTGATTTTAGGTCCGCGTCACGACCGGTGATCCTCAGCGTGGTGACGCATATTGGAAAAATCAAGGTAGAATCCTTTCTGGTTTGGCCGCGTCGTGACCTATAATGACTCACATCGCGACACAAACTGGAATTTTGTGTAAATGTTTCTGGAACCTTGTGCGTCGCGATGCGCAAGGACCGGCGTCGCGATTCGAAGGCCTAATTTTCCCCATAATCAACTTTTATCAATCCAGTCTCACCCTAGCATGTTAGAGGCCGCCTTATAGGTCTCGTATTAGTTCGTATATATACCTTACGTCAAGACACAAACATGATAAGCTTTGTAGATAAAACATATCGATGTATTAATAAGCTTAGCTAAGTTTCTAAGCTCATTCTACAATGTATATACTAATCAAGTTTCTTATCATAGATTATGTAGGGGTTTTAAGGGGGAATATCGGTAATGCAGCGGAATAGTGGAAAATCAAAATTTTATGGTTTCAAAAATTTTTCTCGGATCGATTAAATAAACTTATTTATTTAATTATCCAATTATCAAATTCTGAAAAATTACACAAGAAATCAAATTTCTTGGTAATTACCGAATTTCCCCAAAACTTTGTAAGTTTATCATTTTAGTCCAAAAGTTGTCAAATAAAATTTTGGATGATTCTAAATCATTTCTAAAATGTTTTTCAACACATCTAATGCATCAAAATCAGATTTCACACAAATCCCCAATTTTTGAGCTTATTGTCGTGAAGCCCCAAAATTTTCCATTAATTGCAATTTGGTCCCTTTTGTTCAAAACAAGTCAAGCTCAAATCCAATCAACCTAAAATTTTACATACATCATATTCATACCATAATGCATCACATATATGAAAATCCCCAAATTTGGAGTGAGTTAAGAACCCTAATTTTCCAATTTCATCAAATTGTCCAATTTCACCAAATTTACAAAATCCAACACTTTAATCCATTCAATACTTCACCAATCTATCCTCACCACTTTGAAACAACTCTATAACAATTCTAGGTCACGAAGGAGTGGCTTACCAACTCTAGAATGGCAACGTGATTTTCTAAAAAAATCAAAGTAAAGCTTTGAAACAATTTCAAGCTTACTTACATGCATCACACTTTCATCAAAGTTCACAACCATATAAACACAAAATATAAGAGTAGAGATGACATCAAAGCATCACAAAATGAAGCTAAGCATATTAGAAACATTTTCTATGTTGAAGACTTTAAAGAAAAACTTACAAAAATAAGATTTTTCCAAGCTTTCTTCTTTAGCCTCCAAGCTTTTTCTCTCAACTTCTTTTATGTTTATTTTGTATCAACTGAACTTGTTAAACCCTAAAATTAAATGAAACAATATATATTTCACCCAAAAGGAGCCTTGTGTATGAGTTTCTAGGTCCATAGGATCGAATACAAGCAATGAAATATGTGCGAATACAAATCGAGAAAGTCGCGGAATACTTACATCGATCGGTTGAGCGACGCTTTAGGCAACAAAAATTATTCACTGCCCACTGCACTGGTCACGCCAAAACAGTAGCTCAAGCTCACTGGTTCGGCCTTTTGGTCTCCTTCGTCAAGCTCCAAGCTTCGTCGAATGGTTCCCGGCTCATGGGTGAACTTCCCTATCACCTTCGCATGTCTCTCGGAGTGCTAGCTCTCTTGTTTTTGCCACAAAATCAAGGACTTGTGCTTCCCTTTGCTCGGTCACTGTCCAGCAAAACCAGAACAATTTTCACAGCCCTTTGGGCATGAGTGATGAAGAGAGAATGGAGGAGAGAGAGAGATTTATGTGTTGGTTTTTGTTTAGCAAAAAAATGGTAATATATTTCCAAAACCATTACCAAATTTTTCCCTCCAAAACAAAGCATTAAATGCCAACCACACACATCAACTTGCCATCAATCCATCACTCAGTGAATAGTGACTGGCGTCAATCACTAAAAGTGAAAGACATCCATCACTTGATTGACGAATGATGTGACGCTAGTTGCGACTAGCGATTTGACGCTTGATTTGATTTGCCGAACTCAAATTCGAAATGCGAATGCGCTCGCAAATAATCTCGGGCTCGGGATCGCTAATTCTAAATTAACGAATTTTCCGTTGCGTCGTAATTAAATGATTACGCCTAGCGAAATCACTATTCACGTCGCTACCAAATTAATTCTAAATTAATTCGTTCGCCCGAATTAAAATCTAATTTTAATTTCGCGTCGAAATCCAATTTCGTTTAATATATCAAATATATTAATTAATCGATTAATTCCAAATTAATTGTTCTCTCTCTTTAATGATATTTTATCCCAGATAAAATATCTCCGCAATTAATCCCATATTAATTTTCTCTCTCATCTAATTAATCCCAGATTAATTAAAAGTGCGAGTCATACGTCATCGGTGAATCTTTGGGAAGCGACCCATGAGATCCCCAGATATGTTGGCAGTAAATACGGTCGTCGGACTATCCGAACACGTAAGTACCAAGTACTACGTTTGTACCAATTTACAAGACAAGGTTGGCCTCTAGCAAAACGCCATGCCTACCCAATTCTAAGGAAATATCCTTACAGGAATAATGATCTGTATCAAGCGTAGTATACCGTAGTATTGCGTATTTCTGTCCAGTATCAAATGATCACATGCAAGGCCTAGGGTTGGTACAATGTCTGCCCCGTAAGATGCATATGTCGGATAACGAACAACTAGTCTCTTTAATATCGGATAATCATGACCAAGTCATATTATCCCGACGGTTGAAACCTTATATAGAGAGACAATTATGTATCCCTGTGCGGTCATAAACTCCATATGACTGAAGTGATACTTCCATCTTGACATCACACCCAACACACTACGATTCTCGATATACCTAGAATTGGCATACACAGAAATCGGTTAAAGCCATCGACGACCTCAACCAAAGTATATTGATTGTCGTATGTATTAGCGGTGCAAGTCTCAGGTTAAGACCAAATACACCTACCCTGATTTCGGACTTCCATAGACACGTAGTCATACTACCAATGGAATTCCGATGGGGTCTAATCCAGAGCGAAGCTGTTTCCCGTACCATCGGTGAAACACAACCTCCTATTACACTTGCATGAGTATCCTATACCCAAATATACGAGAACTATGTCGTTGTGCCCTCACAACGCGCAAAAGTGTAATACTAGTCTTTTACGCATTTATCGATGTCAAATCTCGACAAAGCTCTGACTAGGGATATTTAATGATTTATCCTTCGTGGACTGATTCTGTCTCATATCATTCTCAGTCCAGGAACAAATCATATGGACCTCTCATCATTTATATATCGAGGTGATCTAATCACAAATGATAATAGTGCAATCTCATTTGTCACATAGTTAATTTGTACAATAACACCGTGATCTGTACAAATAGTGACGCTATGGGTCATAATTGTCCAACAATCTCCCACTTGGCCTATAGCCAGTCACTCGAGTGTCTAACACTCGAACTATGTACGGTTTGGCTCAATTGTTGAGAAATGACTTTCGTCAGCGGATTTACATGATTATCGTCTGATGCGATTTATTCGATCATCACATCGCCATGATGTATGATCCGAACGAATCAGATGATTATCGAAGTATGTATCTGGATCGTTGATGAGACCATAAATTCTTTAGCATGTACTGCAGCCTAGCTCAGCTGCTAAAAGAACTATATCTAATCTAATTAGATATTAATCGACTCCAGAAGGCTTATATTGCTGCTTCAGCTGCAGCAATAACCCGCATTTATTGTTTATACAGTAACAGTATCTTGCTTGGAAGATTTACAACTCACTCTACCGTTATTCAAATTGTATAGTACCATTTGCGACTTACAATCGTCTTTATCGGTTTAGGAAACTTGCAGTAGTGATCCCAGTCACTTCAAGTTTTCCTTCTCCACAGATTAAGACAACATCCTTAGTTCTCTAAGATACTAAGTATGTTCTTAATATCAATCCAGTGACTATCACTCGGATTGGCCTGTTTGTGACTTCATATGCTCAAAGCGTATGAGATACCAGGTAACGTACATTTTCCAATGTATGATTCCACGGAGATTTTTCGAAAGTCAAGCTTTCGCCGATAATTTTTGGGAATATCATTTCCAAGAAATGATGTATTATCATTATTTATTTATAGGACAGTATTGTGAGTGCACTCCCACTAACCTCCTTATATACACAAGAATCATTTCGTTTTGAATTAAATCATACACCATTATGATTACATCAAAATGATAATTCTAAGAACCTAATGATCGCCTCAATCCAAACATGGATCGAATAACCTGCAAACCTTGTTTGCTAGTTTTGGGTACGACAAAACCGTCAACATGTTGTAAACATCCTCCGAAAGGTTTCCGTTTAAGGAAAGCGATTTCCCGTTAAGCTAACATATTTCATAAATGAAACATGCAGCGTCAGCAAGCATTATCCAAATGGATTTACCGTGGCAACAGGTAAAATGTTGAATCGTAATCAACACAATGTTGATAACGATACCTTTCTACTAAAAGCCTAGCTTTATACGTTGGTATGTTGCCATCTATGTATGTCTTCCTTGAAGACTTATAAAGTACCAAAAGGCACAATGCCTTGCGGTACATCAACTAGTGTCCAAACATAGTTGATATGCATGGAATCCATTTCGGACTCATGACACTTTGTCATAATTAGGGAGTTGATACCATGTATCACTTCCTCATACGTAGTCAGTTGGTATTCCTCAATAAGATAGACATCTTTATGAGGTGAGATCAGAAACCCATACCCCAGGTTGTTTTCTGACTCTCTCCGACTTACGCGGTTCTTGTGTATTCGAAGATTAATGTTATAGTTTCATCCTTGATGAACTATATGTGTTCCATTAAGATTCGGTGCCTTGGACAGTGTTACTCCAATTTTCATCGAGTTTTACTATCCTCCCACTTACCACTGCATATCGGTATTCCTCTCAGGAAAACCGCATGGTGAGCAACAATCTAATTGTTCTCACGTGAGTTGTATAAGTACAATACTTATGGTATCCCTAGGATAACCTACAATTGGGACTTATCCAATTTAGGTTCTAGTTTGGTATCATCCAAACATATGCCTAGCATCCAAAATTATCAGGAATGAGAAACCCGGTTTCTTTCCTGTTCATATCTAATATGAAATCTGTCAAATAGATTTTAATGGAACCTTATTCTAAATAAGTTCTTGCACTGTTTATGCTTATCCGTTGAAGGAAATGGTAGCTCAGAGCGACTCATGATTAGCCTTATCATGTCTAACACAATTCGGTTAATCCGGTTCGAACACATCGTCAGGATGACGTGTTCCGGGAGGAGTCCTCTTTTGAAAGAATAATATACTCTTTCAAGTATATTAGAAAATTATTGCCTAAGTATTTTCCATTACGGACTTACCGTGACGATATAATACTATAGCCGATCTGTTTGTCTATTTCGTGTCGAAACTTTAAAAGTTTCCGATTTGTGTTCTTCAAAAGAAACACACAACCACTACGCGATGCCACATCCGTATAGGTCACGTAATATTCATATCCACCTCTAGCCTAGCTAGACATGAGCCCATTTGCTTCACTATGAACTATGGCTAACAGATCAGTCGCATTTACACTTTTACCAAGTAAATAGTATTTTAGGCACTTTGCCCAATAAACTAGATTCGTAGACTTTATTTGATTGGAGTCAAATCAGTCCGAGTACCCACTCTTCAAAAGTGTGGATATACGATTCTTGTTTAATTGTGTCCCAGACAACAATGCCACAATATGTTTCATCTGATCAAATCAGTTTGAGTTATTCGTTTTTCATATTATATTTATGTGATTTATTTATATTCAAAATATAAATGCTGTTATTCACATCTAATGTGTTTATCTCAATATCATCTTTATATAATAAAACACTTTAGTGTTCTAGAATATAAAGGTTCACCCGCAGCGGGTCAAACACTGATATAAAGATAATGTATCTAGTCAAACTAGTTACATTATAATAGTTTCCCAATTTAGGTACATACCCGAGGGTAGTTCCTAAACTTAGGTATTTACGGTTAAAACATCGACTTTCATCCCATTTCCAATCTGCAGATTAAATCTCAATTGAGGTCAGTATCCTGCTCATAGCAGATTCTAAACATCAATATATATATATATATATATATATATATATCACACTAAGTATCTAAAATCCAATTCTAATACTAGTAGTGAATACATTTATGACAAACATATTTGAAGTCAGAGCCTTGCTCGTTCTTCAATTCCTTCATGTCTGCTTTGTCCAAACGGCAGTCACGCTTCCGCGATCCCGTTTGTCACATTTGTGCAGACATTTTGGGATATTTCATTTATCTTCTCAGAAGACTATAATGATATTGCCTTTTCCTTTTTCAACACTCCAGAAGCCTTTGGCCAAGCCTTGGCCTTCTAGAATATCGAAGTAAGGTGCGCCTTGCACTACTTGCCTAATTGCAAATTTTTGACTTTGTCTCCTTGAGAATGGTCATTAACTCTCCAAGAGTTATTTATTGCAATATTAGTACTTCTAAAATCTAAAATAGATCTTTGAAGATCCTTCAATTTCATTATCATACTTTAAGGATCTAATCCTTAGTTCTGATTCAGAAATTAAGGAGTCTACTGCGGTAAGTATAATGGATTAAGCACTAAAGTTATCATCACATAATCTTCCAAAGATTATGCTTTAATGTTTGCTTAACTCCGGGCTTAGGCCTAATATATTATTTTATCAAATAAAATAACTTATTATTTTTCGAGGACCATCCTGAAATTATATTCCCATTTTTGAAAATTAAACCATTTAAAACATTTTCCCTAGGATTATGAATTAAACGTCAATCTTTCCACATTATATCTTGATTCTAATAGTTCAACTATTTAATCAACGATTTCGATACTATTAAATATAATGATTATTATAGTCCAACTATTTTAATCAACTATAATTAATTAAATCAAATATATTGATTATTATAATCCAATTATATAATCTAATATAAATGAATTGTTTGAATATAGTCTAACTATATATTAAAACAATAATTTAAATATTAGTCCGACTAACATTTAATTTATTTGACGAATGATATTTGTTTTGAGCGCGTATGGCGAGTAATTGAACGAATATTGCAAATTCAATTCTTGCCTCCCACTATTTTTCGGCGAGCCTCTAACCCTCTGTCGAGTACTCGGGAAACCATGTTTCCTAGTGGGCTAGGATCCCGTTAAATATCACACAATCTTGACTTTGGCCAACAAATTGTATGATAATTAACTAGGTAGATCTCTAAGATCGATTGGATCCAATCCAATTCCTAGATCCGGTAGGGGGACATCCAAGTCCGAAACATATATCTTATATATGCCAATACATCCAATGTATTACCTAACATTTTTCCTCTGAATCAACTAAGCCTTGGCTTTGGAACAACACACTTAGTGATCTCAGTTAAGCGCGACCCATTGACCATGGAAAGCTTCGTAATCAATGTCGATGGACAATAAGTGGTCTTGACTTTGGCCAACAAACCACAACTTGGACAAGACACTGATATGGAACAAAGCTCTCGTGATTCAAACACATCTTCGACAGACAAATGCCTTGACTTTGGCCAACAAACCAATGCCATCTTAGATCTTGAGTAAGAATCACTCAATGGAAGGAAAGACACTTAATATTGTTCGAGGGTTTTTCGCGTGCAAATTGGCAACCAATTTATTATCTTTGTTAAGGTCTCATCATCATACACCCTTAAACATGCATTCTAAACACATAATAAAGCGCGTATAATAAAATAATAAATATATGCGGATGGATACTTTACACAATTGATCCTAGATCAAATCTCTCCCTTTCACTCTACCACTAGCACAAGTATTGTTTCTACCCGTTACACTACACTTCTAAAGAAACCTCATTTATATTGAGGGGAATAGGTGAGAAGAGAATACACAGAAATGAGAGGTGATAAGGCTGGACACGTATGTCCAATTAATAAATCGAATTTATTACAACAATTTCTAAAATTGCCTCACCCATCTAATATCCATCCGATATACATTATTCATGCATCGCAACCATGTTTTCACACAAGCATGTTATCAATCAATCTAATCAAATTAATTAATCTGATAATTAGTGATCATGCAATGTTCAAACAACGATTTGATTTTGCTCGAGTCAAACTCGTTTTTGCGAATAAATACTTAAAGTACGAATTCTTGAATTAAATTAAACTACACAATTAAATCCAATTCAATTTGTATTTAATTCTAATTCACCTATTTAATTCCAAATTAAATATCACACTTTATATAATAAACCTTTACGACTTAAATTCCAAATTTAATCGTTACGGGTCTCAAAGCCCGATTAACGCCCAACATCAATTTAATTAAAGTCCAATGGGCTTTTAATTAATTTCTTAAGGCGTAGACTTTTGGTCAACTCGGGTCAAACCGATAACCAAAGTCCAATCCGGGAATTACCCCATATGCCTTTAAATCAATTTTGGCCAATTAGGCCCAATTAAAATTTAAAGGTTCATTAAGTCGCATTTGGGCTTTATGGAAGTGGTTTTGGGCCCAATTGGATCCAACCAATTTTGCCTAAACCCAACTTTGTACAACAAAGCCCATTAAGCCCAATAACAACACAACAAGCCCAAATCCAATTTAAGGCCCAATTTAATTAGATAAAAAAATTCCAAATTTCATACTTTAATTAACCAAAGTGCATTAACAAAATTAATCACCCAAATCATTATTTCCAAAACAAAAATTAGGCTAATTAATCATGCTCATCTACATCAATTAATGTCCAACACAAATTAACAAAAAATCAAACCCAAATCATGCTTATAGTTCTCGGCTTTGGAAGGGAAATTATGTTCGATTCGGTTTCAATCCGATTAAATCCACAATCGACATTAAATCATATTCCCAATTGATTCCAACTCATCCAATGAATCAAAAAACAAAAAATCACCAAGAACACATAGGGCATTATTTTCGGCCAAGCTCAAAAAATGGGGGAAATTTGTTCCAAACAAGATTTCTTCAAATTGATCAAATCAATCCTCAATAAAAACATATTTAAACATACTCATTCATCCAATATCACAAATCATGCTCAAACATATTTTTACCCAAATTTTAACCCTATGTCAAATTTCATGCTTTTACTTGCTCTGATACCATTGTTGGAGTTTCTAGGTCCATAGGATCGAATACAAGCAATGAAATATGTGCGAATACAAATCGAGAAAGTCGCGGAATACTTACATCGATCGGTTGAGTGACGCTTTAGGCAACAAAAATTCTTCACTGCCCACTGCACTGGTCACGCCAAAACAGTAGCTCAAGCTCACTGGTTCGGCCTTTTGGTCTCCTTCGTCAAACTCCAAGCTACGTCGAATGGTTCCCGGCTCATGGGTGAACTTCCCTATCACATTCGCATGTCTCTCGGAGTGATAGCTCTCTTGATTTTGCCACAAAATCAAGCACTTGTGCGTCCCTTTGCTCGGTCACTGCCCAGCAAAACCAAAACAATTTTCACAGCCCTTTGGGCGTGAGTGATGAAGAGAGAATGGAGGAGAGAGAGAGATTTATGTGTTGGTTTTTGTTTAGCAAAAAAATGGTAATATATTTCCAAAACCATTAACAAAATTTTCCCTCCAAAATAAAGCATTAAATGCCAACCACACACATCAACTTGCCATCAATCCATCACTCAGTGAATAGTGACTGGCGTCAATCACTCAAAGTGAAAGACATCAATCACTTGATTGACGAATGATGTGACGCTAGTTGCGACTAGCGATTTGACGCTTGATTTGATTTGCCGCACTCGAATTTGAAATGCGAATACGCTCGCAAATAATCTTGGGCTCGGGTTCGCTAATTCTAAATTAGCGAATTTTCTGTTGCGTGGTAATTAAATGATTACGCCTAGCGAAATCACTATTCACGTCGCTAACAAATTAATTCTAAATTAATTCATTCGCCCGAATTAAAATCTAATTTTAATTCCGTGTCGAAATCCAATTTCGTTTAATATATCAAATATATTAATTAATCGATTTATTCCAAATTAATCGTTCTCTCTCTTTAATGATATTTTATCCCAAATAAAATATCTCAGCAATTAATCCCAGATTAATTTTCTCTCTCATCTAATTAATCCCAGATTAATTAAAAGTGCGAGTCATACGTCATCGGTGAATCTTTGGGAAGCGACCCATGAGATCCCCAAATATGTTGGCAGTAAATACGGTCGTCGGACTATCCGAACAGGTAAGTACCAAGTACTACGTTTGTACCGATTTACAAGACAAGGTTGGCCTCTAGCAAAGCGCCATGCCTACCCAATTCTTCGGAAATATCATTACAGGAATAAAGGATCTGTATCAAGCGTATTATACCGTAGTATTGCATATTTCTGTCCAGTATCAAATGATCACATGCAAGGCCTGGGACTGGTACAGTGTCTGCCCCGTACGATGCATATGTCGGATAACGAGCAACTAGTCTCTTTAATATCGGATAATCATGACCAAGTCATATTATCCTGACGGTTGCAACCTTATATAGAGAGCCAGTTCTGTATCCCTGCGCGATCATCAACTCCATATGACTGGAGTGATACTTCCATCTTGACATCACACCCAACACACTACGATTCTCGATATACCCAGAATTGGCGTACAAAGAAACCGGTTAAAGCCCTGGACGACCTCAACCAAAGTATATTGATTGTCGTATGTATTAGCGTTGCAAGTCTCAGGTTAAGACCAAATACACCTACCCTGATTTCGGACTTCCATAAACACGTAGTCATACTACCAATGGAATTCCTAGGGGGTCTAATCCAGAGCGAAGCTGTTTCCCGTACCATCGGTGAAACACAACCTCCTATTACACTTGCATGAGTATCCTAAACCCAAATATACGAGAATTATGCCGTTGTGCCCTCACAACGCGCACAATTGTAATACTAGTATTTTACGCATTTATCGATGTCCAATCTCGACAATGCTCTGACTAGGGATATTTAATGATTTATCCTTCGTGACTGATACTGTCTCATATCATTCTCAGTCCAAGAACAAATCATTGGGACCTCTCATCATTTATATATCGAGGTGATCTAATCACAAATGATAAGAGTGCAATCTCCTTTGTCACATAGTTAATTTGTACAAAAACACCGTGATCTGTACAAATAGTGACGCTATGGGTCATAATTGTCCAACACCTTGGCCGAAATTGGTGGAAGAAATATCTAGATATTTATTTTTTGTTTCATTTAAATTACAACTTGTCAACTTGTTTTCTAAATCATTTCACTTTAATGAATTATTCAACTAAGTCAACAATTGCAACTTAAAAGATATAACACTTATATTCATTTTAGGTCTAGGGTCGAAAATTACATTTAGTAAGGAAAAAGATATTTTCATTTTTCAAACAATTTAAACAATATCTTAGGAAGTCAAAACCATTTTGACAACCTTTTCCTTTACTTTAAAGAAAAAAATTTACACTTATAATCATTTCCTAACTTTATCATTTGGTAAGATATTTATATTTTAATTATATTAATCATTTAACAATTAAATAATTAAATAATTAATTAAATACAAATATCTCAAATATATGTATTATATTTACTTTAAATATCTCAAATACATATATTAATGATATATGTCAAATACCTTTATTTGAAAATTTATTAATGTGTATTTAATAATATCATATATTAAATACAAATACACATTAATTAGGAAATAATGGTTCGGCCCGTTCGCATGTATTTTTCGTTTAACGTTTAAACGATTTATAAATAATCATCATTATTCATAAAAGTTGACCTAGTGCTATACGAGTATATTTCATTAGTGAGACTCTCTAGATTCACGTATATCCGTCACAAAATCCAATTTCGTGTCCATAATTTACCCAACCATAAATTATGTCGAACACGGATAAACTAGATGAATCATACAGGTCGAGATCATTGCATACGTATAATCCTTCCGTCACAGGTATCCGGATAATCCCAGAGATATAGATGTAAACGTCAAAATCTATAGGTATTATCCCATCGACGTATCTATTAGCAATCTCTAAATAACAATCGGAACTTACTTCCGAAGTATACTATCGCCACAGATTTAACAGACTGCTAATTATATATGGACTACCTATGCTCTGTACACAGAACTGACGGATCCTATCTTGACACACACAGGATATCCTGAGGATCGATCCACACCCAACGAACAGGCGGAGGTTTGATCTAAATAGATCGGTGACGTGACTGCCATCTAAGTGTGGAGGATGTCTCATACATCCACAGTGGTGTCTCAAGTCGAAGGACCACTATGCTACTCAACCTGAGAAGATTCTTATTGACTTTGGTGTACCATCCATTAAGAATCTTAGGTGAGCCGTTCAGTGTTTATCCACTATAAACACCTACATGTCTATACGAGTCTCCCTAGACTCATGGTTCATTGGGATAAACCATCAGACCGTGTCTCGATATATGACATGTACTGGTCTCAACGGATTTGACTAACTGACCTGTGTTAGTGAATGTTGACTAGGAACTATGTTTGATAATATACATTTAGCAGTGACACTTCCCAATGTCAATTACAAACTAACTTTGTAACTGTGTACTGCATTATATATTATCGGGCCTTTGTCTAATATATACATATCACTAAACAATATTTAGTTTCAATCTAATAGTAATTATATCGAATACGTATATAAAAACAAGAGGTGTAACCACTAAGTAGGTAATATTATGGAAAAAGGGGATGTTCGTATTCATGAATCAGACATAAATACGGTCCGGATTGGCGCTCTGAGCACCAACCCCAACAATTTCTCCCATTTACTCTAGTGTCAATCCACGGTATCATATACACTTCTCAATGTGTATCGTATACTCATGGCTCTCAAAAGCTCACCTAACACTTAAGAGGTAGGCAACAAGAAGTAGGTCTGTTATTACATATTGAGTTTGTCAAACAAACTCCATCGTTTCCCATATTCAGCATCATTCATATTTTGTAGAATCTAAATTATACATTAATATGACTCTGATGCTACAAAAATATTGTGCTACAACTACTGAGTTGTCCAAGTATTTAGGGATCAAATCCAAAATACTATGAAGACAACCGCAAGCAAAACAACAATATAAAACTTCTAATTTATATGGTCACTATGCAACTTCATAAGTCAATACTTCATAAGTTGCATCTAATTCCACTAAATAGTAGAATCTTTCGTGACACTCCCACTGCATCTTTTGTGACTCTTTATGACGTAGACTATCTAACGTCATAATTAGTCTCAAAACTAATATGACCCTATTGGTTGCAGAATGTATTCTCCATGAATTAGAAACTTGTTCTTAATATCTCAAAGATCACAAAGAACGTGTTTCAAGATCTATCCTATGGTCAATAGGATATCAAAATAACTCGTGAGAATTACGATTAAATCGATATCTTTAATCGCATATAATAAAGTATTTATTATGTCATCATCAAATGATACATAAGATTGATTAGACATTATAATCAATATCTCTTTCGAAAAATGAATCATCATTCACGAAAGATGAATACTTTATATAAGACACACAATAACTGTCCAACAGTTATACTAACTGTCATACAGATAGCCTAGTTATGTCCTTTATTAGATCATATCTAATGTACGAATAATAGGAGTATCTCACAAGTCTCCAAGTTTTATATCATATATAAAAATTTATATCAAATATAACAGAGACTACTCCCACTCTTTCATGGAGTAAAGAAGACTTAGGTAAATCTTTTACATTACAAACATCACATTATTACTATAATAATGATAATGTTGTTAGGATATATAACACTAGAAAGTAATTTGTACGCTCCCACTAACCCTTCAAACATATATGTATTCTATATAATTTGACAAGATTAGACAATCTGATTATATCAAAAATAGAGAACACAGATTTCCGGAAGACTTATCCGAGTCTACAATAGGCTCTATAAGCTAGAACACTATACTGCGATCTCAGCAGAACACAAACTCTAGGGCAATTCCAGAATGAAATCTTCAAACAAAGAAATCACAACTGATCTCTTATTTGAATAAGTCATTGAAAAAATGCCACTTTGCATTCTTTAGCCAAAATGTACAGTTTAATATCAACATTAACCAACAGATCTTAAATTGTTCAATTAGTGTGACTAGAGACAAGTTTCCTTAGAATCTATAATAGATTGCTGAGTATAGGCATTGCATTTTCGCAAGGGCACTAAGCCTCGATCTATGGCAAGTTGAGGAGGATGACTTCAATGATTGCGGATTTCCGACAGTTGAGGGAAACTGTCATGGATATTGAGGAAGAAGAGGTTGAAAACAGAAAGTTTTATGGCCAGAATAGAAGGAATTTTGGAGGACATCCTGAAGCCAAGTCTTCCAGTGCTGAGGTCACTGCCATCAGAAACAGACGTTTCTCCAACTTGGGTAGACCTCTATAAAAGGTGTTTGAGAAATTGAAGATGCAAGGGCTCCTGAAACCCTTGGAACCTAAACCACTCCCCAGCCCTGTGCCGCATTACCTTGACTTGAACTTATTTTGTTATTTTCACCAACAAAAGGGTCACGAAACTGACAACTGCCCTCGCCTTAGGCATGAGATCCAAGACCTGATTGACACCCACAAAATACCTGACCCAGAAAGAGAGTAACCCAGCACACACAAGAATCCTCTACCAAATTACCACTCCTTCCCACCACCATGATCAACTTTGGCTTGCCTGAAACCTTTGTCCTCCAAACCCTCAACCACCAAGCTTCTCACATATGGATAAATGATAATAACAATGAAGAACCAGAGGCTGAGGAAGAAGGCACTGCTGTTTCTCCAAGTTTATCTTGCATTTTTAATAAAGACATTGATTTTGTTTGCTTGTTTCTCAGAACGTAGGGAATCCTCAGAAGAAGCAAGCAGAAAAGATAATTTGGCCATTCAGAAATTGGGAAATGAAGACAGTGAGACTGTTAGACTTGGAAAGGAAATGAGTTCGCAGAACCAATTTGTGTAGACAGATTGAAGCAGTACTTTGCCTAAGGAAAAGAAGACCGAGCTGTCACTAAGGGAATTGACCGAAGACCTAACCCAACGGGATAGGAAACTCATGCATACATGCATACACGTAACACATTTTGCATCATTTTTGTGTTTGTTTTGTTTTATATTAACAGGTTTCGAAGAAAGAAAAAGAGAAAGCAGTAAAGGCAAGCTAGTCAGAAACAACAACAGTACAGTTTCAGGAACGAATCCGGGGAATGAATCTCTCAGAATTTTAGAACGAATCCAGGGAATGAATCTCTCAGAATTTTGGAACGAAACCAGAGAATGAATCTCTCAAGAATTTGGAATAAATCCAGGGAATGAATCTCTCAGAATTTGGAACGAAACCAGAGAATGAATCTCTCAAGAATTTGGAATGAATCCAGGGAATGAATCTATCAGAATTTTGGAATGAATCTCTCAGAATTTGGAACGAATCTCTCAGAATTCTGGAATGAATCCAGGGGTGAATCCGGGAATGGATCCCAGGGTCAAGGCCCACGTCAGCAGAATTTTGGAAGGAATCCGGGAATGAATCCCAGGGCCGAAGCCCACATCGATAGAGTTTTGGAATGAATCCCAGGGCCGAGGCCCACATTGTCAGAATTTTGGAATGAATCCTAGGGTCGGGGCCCACACCATCAGAGTTTAGGATTGAATCCAGGAAGGAATCTAGGAATGAATCCTAAAGCCGAGGCCCACATCATCAGTTTTTTTGGAATGAATCCTAGCCCACACTGTTAGAATTTTGGAATTAATCCAGGAATGAATCTTAGGGCGAGGCCCATGCCAGCTTGGGGGCGAGGCCCCACATCATTTCAGCTTGGGGGCGAGGCCCCACATCATTTCAGCTTGGGGGCGAGGCTCATGTTGGCTTGGGAGCGAGGCTCCACACCATATCATCTTGGGGGGGCGAAGCCCATATCAGCTTGAGGGCGAGGCCCACATCGGTTGCAGTTATTGGGATGCGTCCCAGGATCGAGGTCCACTGTATTATCAGCTCGGCGGAACAGCAGGCAAGTCAGGTGGCAGCTGGCGAGCCAGGTAAGTAAAAATGCATTGCATAACTTAGATAAGATTGTACAAAGTCACACACTGCACAAGTCCCATCAAAGTGGGGGCGACTGTAGGCATTGCATTTTCGCATGTGAAACCCGATGATGAGTCTCAGTTGGAGGCACTACCTTTTTAGCTAAGGATATTGCGGGAAACGGAGGACGGAAGGGGAAATTCAGAATAAGTACGTCATCAAGTTCATTTCACAAGTTCACTGTCTTCGTTAGTGCTGTGTTCGTTACTTCGTTCGAACGTCAGGCAGATTGCGGACGTTCGTGCCGCGTTCGAATGAGCGTTCGAACGGAGTCGGTATTTCTGGTTTTGCTGCTAGCCTCGTACCCTGGCCCAATTAGCCCCCCAAAGCCCATAAAACGCATCCCAATTTTATTAAATTAAACATTAAATATTAAATAAAATATTTAAACCATTTACCAATTAAATAAAACATAAAATATAATCATACCTAATAAACATAAATCAAATATATTAACTTCCTAACCAAACAAATCACATACTAAATTAAAAAGATGCCATGCCTAATTAAAATCAATCATAACAAATTAAATATATTGACTTCCTAATCTAGCCAAGATTTGTCCCCCCTCAATCTTTGACTTTCCTTGCTCAATACCAAATCAAATCCTCACTTTAATGCCAAAATCCCTTCCTTGTGAGACAAGGTGAAGCCCTAGCCCTTCTCTATATAAATAACCTCTAACCTAGCCACCCTTTTCTCTGGGATCTCTCTAGCCCATACAGATAACTCACAGAAAAATCACAACACAAAGAGCTTTAGCCACTCACGGTAATAGCAACAAGAAAAACACAACCATTCCCATCATCTCCTCCACTCCATAACCGAAAACAGCACCCTCCTAAACCTCTCATTCCCCTAATCACCGAAAATCACACTTCCATACAGTAGCCCGAAATCACCTTAAAACAGCAGCAAAAATACCCAAAAAGTCCCAAAAATCCCTTAAAACAGCAACATAAACTACACTTATAATCCTTGAAATAACCACACAAAACCACACTAAAAGAACCACGAAAAATACTCGAAGCAGTCCACTAAAACAACAAGCAGAAAATACAGAGGAAACGGCAGCGAAACCACAAGGAAACAGCAGCAAAACGGAGTCGAAACAGTAGCTTGAGTGGCCGAACAGCGAAGGAAAAGGCAAACCAGTGAACCAGAAAAGTTACAGAGCTTTACCCCTTCCGATCTGCGTGAAACGCGAGTCCGAGTGACGGCTTAAAAGGTTAGACCTGATGGTACTTCCCACACTCATCTTCATTTGATTCTTGTTATTTATTTTGACTGTATTTTAATTCTTTGTTGAATATTGTTTGTATATGATGTGTGTTGTGGGTATTGGATGAATGGAAGAGTGTCGTCTCTTGTGGTATATAGAATGGAAACCCAGACGTAAATTCCGTAGCCGAATCCGAATGGACGGTAGTGCGGTCTGTACTTGGGATACAACTCCACGTACCACTTGAGTAAACGGCACCTTCTTTTGTTTCATGTTGGATTGATTTATCTATTTTTCGTTACTTGAATTCCGCATGTTGCTTATTTATGTATGATACAATCGAGTGCATGGGCTTAGTAAGTGCGATGAAAGGTCCCCTAATTGGAGGGGTTAAAATCCTTCACCACGATGCTTTGCCGCACCGATTGATGTGTGTTCGGTTGAATGCAAGATATGTTCAATCGGGCATACTAAGTTTGATACGATTGTCTTTATTTTGTATGCATGATGCAATCGAGTGCATGGGCTTAGTAAGTGCGATGAAAGGTCCCCTAATTGGGGGTTAAAATCTTTTACCACGATACTTTGCCGCGCCGGTTGATGTGTGTTCAGTTGAATACAAGATACGTTCAATCGGGCATACTAAATTTAATATTATTGCTTTTAATTCTTTGTATACATGATTCAATCGAGCGCATGGGCTTAGTAAGTGCGATGTGAGATCCCCTATGGGGAGGGGTTAAACCCCTTTACCACGATGCTTTGCCGCGCTGGTTGATGTGTGTTCGGTTGAATGCAAGATACGTTTGATCGGACATACTGAGCTTGACATTGTCATCTTTATTCTTTGTGTTGCATGCATCAGGTCTGATTCCGTTAGAACTCATTCTCGAACGCTACACGAACGCGAACCTTCTGTTTACCGTTCGAACGCGTTCTCGAATGCTACGCGAACGCACACGCACTTTCTTAGTCTCATAATGCATCAGGTCTGGTTCCGTTCGAACCCGTTCTCGAACGCTATACGAACGTGAACCTTCTATTTACCGTTCGAACGCGTTCTCGAACGCTACGTGAACGCACACGCACTTTCTTAGTCTTATCATGCATCAGGTCTGGTTTCGTTCGAACGCGTTATCAAACGCCATACGAACGTGAACCTTCTGTTTACCGTTCGAACGCGTTTACGAACGCTACATGAACGCGAACACACTGAACTTAGACATATTCATCACATGCCATGTATAATTGTTTCTTAGGTGATTTTTTATGAAACCCCCATTTAGTCGTTCTTATCTTTGTGCACATCATAATGAAAAGCATGTTTGTTCCATTGGTTGCGTCATTTGCCTTAGTCTTGATTTAACGTATTACGATTCATATACCTATGTCATGATGACTTTGGGAGTATTATTTCTTGTGGTATATCGGATGGAAACCCAGACATAAATTCCGTAGCCGATTCCGAATGGACGGTAGTGCGGTCTGTACTTGGGATACAATTCCACGTATCACTTGGAAAAGTGCTCACATGTATGCTTGTATGGTTAGTATGTATGCTTTTGTTTTCCGTGAACATGATATGCTAAATGAAATTGTATGTTCGTTGTTACTTTGAGGTATTTTCAAGCATGCAATCTTAGAAGTGAAATGTATGTGTAAGTTTCATTTTGTACATGTGAATTTAGAAGCATGATACTCTTGGAAATAAGTGCTACTTAAGCCTAATTAAATTATTACATAAATCCTTTCATCACAAGTGGCATGAGTAAGAGACCATTCTGAACCCAACTGTTTGAGGTCATCCCTTGCGAGGGGTGAGTGCGGCCTTAAATCTCATTTTCTCGGTTCACACCGGGTGGCGACTCCATTATTCTCCGGTTTAGTCCCCCGTGGCTACTCCGTACTCCCGACCGGGCCGTGAGCCCGGGACAGCACGCGTCGCCTAGATACCTGTGTTCCCACACTGAGTATAACTTTTCTCACTGTCATATTGTAAAGGTCAAACCTTTAATAAGCTTACACTTCTTTCGCTGCGCAAACAATTAGCACATATCATGAACTAATTCATAATGAAAGCTTAATCAAGTTCAAAACTTGATCGTAGTAAGCTATGAACAATCTTAGATTTATGGTTCAATGGTGAATTTCCAGAATCGATATCAAATATCGCTTCCATTATAAGTTATAGGATAATTTTCTTCGGTAAGAAAACAACAAAACCATTAAGTATCAAATACTCGTAAATGATTCCGTTATCCTATTGGACTTGTACGGAAGATTTATAAAGGTTGTTTCATCTTATTAATTACGTAGTTCCAATTATATTTTATCATTCTCACATTTGACTTCAATAAGTCAAGTCCTTTTAACAATAATTAACATCTGATGTTACACACCAAGTAATAAAATGATTTTATTACTTAGGATCGTAGGAAAGATATTTTATTAAATAGAATACAATATTCTATAAAATAGAATAAATGATAAACTTTTACTTATACCTCCGAGGTGTAAGTAATTTCCATTATATAACTATTATATAAATAGAAAGATTCAAATCTCAAACTTTTCAAGATTCGGATTTTCTACCTATACATATCATATATGCAACTGTGGAAATTAATGGAACCTAAATTAAAAGGAGGAACTAGTGTTACTGGAGCATATCCCTAAGAGTATTGAAACTAATTTGGTAACATTCAATATCAAACGAATCAAATCATATAAGATTCGACTGCTGCCACTACTCAATTCCATCAAGATGGAATCGTGGAAGAATAATATTGAATAAGAATCATATTCACTTAATAACCTTAGAACTAATTGCTTTAAATTCATATGTTTGATCGTATCAAAAATCTTTGAACAGTTCAAAGACATGTAATGAATTTTGAGGATAGAGTTCTCTAAAAAACTTTAGATTGAATATAATTGAACAAGTCAAAAATGTTCAATCTACGTTTCATCAGAACAGATTGAAAGTTCTTGATCATTTCAAGACGTTCAATATGTGTTCTTTTAGAAACACGTAACCAAGTTATGACAATTCATAAACTAAGTTACGAAGTAGAGAAAACTACCTTAAGAAATTACAATTTATTAAACTACATACATCTAATGTATCAGTTTAATGAATCTGGTGGTCCAATGACAAATCATTGGTTAAACGAGATTTTAATCACCTTCCTGAATACAATATTCATTAAATGGATAAGGATGTGTGGTGTGATCTTGTATCAAACCATCCTTTACCATACGGAATAAACATCTAATGCTTAAGTGATTAAACTCATAAAGCACCGTTCTAAATTATTTATTTTACCGAATAATTTTTTTTAATGTTTATCTCTACGTTAATGACACTACTAGTTATATTTAAAATATATAACAATTGTTTATAAAGAACAAGTAACTATCCAATAGTCACGAGTTCCGATAACAAATATCAAAACAATCGTTAACTAATATTTTTAAATAACTAGATGGGAGATCTGGTATCTAATACCTATAGTTGTAGTATTGTGAAAATCGATATTTTCTATACACAACTATACATATCTCCTTTCTTTAGCTTTACTATTTGCATTCAACTATTCACAATAATTGTAAATAATTGATTAGCAAATTGTGTCAGACACATTGCCTCTAAAGGTCATTAAAGCTAGGAAACGTCATTACTAGATAAACAAATACCTAATGGGGCTTTCTTAATGCCAGTCAAGAATCTCGAGACATGAACTAATTCAAGTAAATTATTACTGCATAAGAAACTATTCTCTCTAAAGTATTATATCTTAAAAGGGATATCTATCTAAATTATCTATCATGACTTAGAAACTAAGTCATTAACCATCTTGATTTTTGAAGAAAATCGAAACAACAGTTCCCGATGGTTTAGACCAATCTAATAATATCCTAGTCTAGTAGTATCTAAAACCTATTCTAGAATAACTGCAACCAAGAGTTAAGTCAAATAACATGTCAAAATATGTGTGCAGTGAATTAAAAGTTTAATTATATCTAATATAGATTAAGGAAAACAAACAAGCGGCTATTTCCATAATAATACACACTGCCTAAGTTACGGAATTTTTAAACTTAGCAGTGCCTCCCACTATTTTTTGTAATACCGTAATCCCCAACGGAAAAATGAGAATTCAATAATTAAATCGAATTCCATAATGGGAAGAGGACCCCGTGAATATATTTCGACTCACAGCAGAGGCACGGTCTCGCCTACGTATATTCACAAGTAGACAACTCATTGTCAATCACTCACTAGTGACTCCTGGGTTTCCGGTCCTGGTCGTTTCTCATTTTCACTGCTAAGGCAGGCCCATTAGGAGACGTACCAAGGTTAAACTCGTCAATGATAAACTCAAGTTACTTGCGTAACCCTGAAAGCTAGGGCACGTTCAGGATTCCGCTTTCGCTTGAATTTATCTAGTATCTAATATACATCCGGCATAAATAAATCTCTATCGGCTACACCCTCACAGCAGAGGCACGGTCTCGGATGTAGTCACGGAAAAATATTTATAAACCGTATTGACAAGGCGAACCAAGAAACAAGTATTCCAAATACCAGTTACTTTAAAACCTTATTAAGCGGGGATATTCCATAAAAGATTCTTTTAATTTATTTAATCAAATTAAATAAATATACGCATGCAACAAGTAAAGAAAAGAACAAACATTAGATTTTAAAGGGCTAATCATATCGGGGTGTCCAGAATCAGACTTGCTCTGATACCATTTTGTAGGAGTTTTAAGTGGGAATATCGGTAACACAGCGGAATAGTGGAAAATCAAAATTTTCCGGTTTCAAAACTTTTTCTCGGATCGATTAAATAAACTTATTTATTTAATTATCCAATTATCAAATTCTGAAAAATTACACAAGAAATCAAATTTCTTGGTAATTATCGAATTGCCCCAAAACTTTGTAAGTTTATCATTTTAGTCCAAAAGTTGTCAAATTAAAATTTTGGATGATTCTAAATCATTTCTAAAATGTTTTTCAACACATCTAATGCATAAAAATCAGATTTCACAAAAATCCTCAACTTTTGAGCTTATTGCCGTGAACCCCAAAAATTTTCAATTAATTGCAATTTGGTCCCTTTTGTTCAAAACAAGTCAAGATCAAATCCAATCAACCTAAAATTTTACATACATCATATTCATACCATAATTCATCACATATATGAAAATCCCCAAATTTGGAGTGAGTTAAGAACCCTAATTTTCCAATTTCATCAAATTGTCCAATTTCACCAAATTTACAAAATCCAACACTTTAATCCATTCAATACTTCACCAATCTAGCCTCACCACTTTGAAACAACTCTAGAAAAATTCTAGGTCACCAAGAAGTGGCTTACCAACTCTAGAATGGCAACTTGATTTTCTAAAAAAATCAAAAGTAAAGCTTTGAAACAATTTCAAGCTTACTTACATGCATCACACTTTCATCAAAGTTCACAACCATATAAACACAAAATATAAGAGTAGAGATGACATCAAAGCATCTCAAAATGAAGTTAAGCATATTAGAAACATTTTCTATGTTGAAGACTTTAAAGAAAAACTTACAAAAACAAGATTTTTCCAAGCTTTCTTCTTTAGCCTCCAAGCATTTTCTCTCAACTTCTTTTATGTTTATTTTGTATCAAATGAACTTGTTAAACCCTAAAATGAAATGAAACAATATATACTTCACCCAAAAGGAGCCTTGGCCGAAATTGGAGGAAGAAATATCTAGATATTTATTTTTTGTTTCATTTAAATTACAACTTGTCAACTTGTTTTCTAAATCATTACACTTTAATGAATTATTCAACTAATTCAACAATTGAAACTTAAAAGATATAACACTTATATTCATTTTAGGTCTAGGGCCGAAAATTACATTTAGTAAAGGAAAAAGATATTTTCATTTTTCAAACAATTTAAACAAATATCTTAGGAAGTCAAAACCATTTTGACAACCTTTTCCGTTACTTTAAAGTCAACAATTTACACTTATAATCATTTCCTAACTTTATCATTTGGTAAGATATTTATATTTTAATTATATTAATCATTTAACAATTAAATAATTAAATAATTAATTAAATACAAATATCTCAAATATATGTATTATATTTACTTTAAATATCTCAAATACATATATTAATGATATATGTCAAATACCTTTATTTGACAATTTATTAATGTGTATTTAATAATATCATATATTAAATACAAATACACATTAATTAGGAAATGATGGTTCGGCCTGTTCGCATGTATTTTTCGTTTAACGTTTAAACGATTTATAAATAATCATCATTATTCATAAAAGTTGCCCTAGTGCTCTACGAGTATATTTCATTAGTGAGACTCTCTAGATTCAGGTATATCCGTCACAAAATCCAATTTCGTGTCCATAATTTACCCACCCGTAAATTATGACGAACACGGATAAACTAGCTGAATCATACAGGTCGAGATCATTGCATACGTATAATCCCTCCGTCACAGGTATCCGGATAATCCCAGAGATATAGATGTAAACATCAAATCTCTATAGGTATTATCCTGTCGACGTATCTATTAGCAATCTATATATAACAATCGGAACTTACTTCTGAAGTATACTGTGGCCACAGATTTAACAGACTGCTAATTATATATGGACTACCTATGCTCTGTACACAGAACTGACGGATCCTATCTTGACACACACAGGATATCCTGAGGATCGATCCACACCCAACGAACAGGCGGAGGTCTGATCTAAATAGATCGGTGACGTGACTGCCATCTAAGTGTGGAGGATGTCTCATACATCCACAGTAGTGTCTCAAGGCGAATGACCACTATGCTACTCAACCCGAGAAGATTGTTATTGATGTTGGTGTATCATCCATTAAGAATCTTCGGTGAGCCGTTCAGTGTTTATCCACTATAAACACCTACACGTCTATACGAGTCTCCCCAGACTCATGGTTCATTGGGATAAACCATCAGACCGAGTCTCGATATACGACATGTACTGGTCTCAACGGATTTGACTAACCGACCCGTGTTAGTGAATGTTGACCAGGAACTATGTTTGATAATATACATTTAGCAGTGACACTTCCTAATGTCAATTACAAACTAACTTTGTAACTGTGTACTGCATTATATATTATCGGGCCTTTGTCTAATATATACATATCACTAAACAACATTTAGTTTCAATCTAATAGTAATTAGATCGAATACGTATATAAAAACAAGAGGTGTAACCACTAAGTAAGTAATATTATGGAAAAAGGGATGTTCGTATTCATGAATCAGACATAAATACGGTCCGGATTGGCGCTCTGAGCACCAACCCCAACAATTTCTCCCACTTGCTCTAGTGCCAATCCACGGTATCATATACACATATCAATGTGTATCGTATACTCATGGCTCTCAAAAGCTCACCTAGCACTTAAGAGGTATGCAACAAGAAGTAGGTCTGTTATTATATATTGAGTTTGTCAAACAAACTCCATCGTTTCCTATAGTCAGCATCATTCATATTTTGTAGAATCTAAATTATACATTAATTTGACTCTGATGCTACAAAAATATTGTGCTACAACTACTGAGTTGTCCAAGTATTTAGGGATCAAATCCAAAATACTATGAAGACAACCGCAAGCACAACAACAATACAAAACTTGTAATTTATAAGGTCACTATGCAACTTCATAAGTCAATACTTCATAAGTTGCATCTAATTCCACTAAATAGTAGATTCTTTCGTGACACTCCCACTGCATCTTTTGTGACTCTTTATGACGTAGACTGTCTAACGTCATAATTAGTCTCAAAACTAATATGACCCTATTGGTTGCAGAATGTATTCTCTATGAATTAGAAACTCGTTCTTAATATCTCAAAGATCACAAAGAACGTGTTTCAAGATCCATCCTATGGTCTATAGGATATCAAAATAACTCGTAACAATTACGATTAAGTCGATATCTTTAATCGCATATAATAAAGTATTTATTATGTCATCATCAAATGATACATAAGATTGATTAGACATTCTAATCGATATCTCTTCCGAAAAAGGAATCATCATTTACGAAAGATGAATACTTTATATAAGACACACAATAACTGTCCAACAGTTATACTAACTGTCATACAGATAGCCTAGTTATGTCCGTTATTAGATCATATCTAATGTACGAATAATAGAAGTATCTCACAAGTCTCCAAGTTTTATATCATATATAAAACTTTATATCAAATATAACAGAGACTACTCCCACTGCTTTCACGGAGTAAAGAAGACTTAGGTAAATCTTTTACCTTACAAACATCTCATTATTACTATAATAATGATAATGTTGTTAGGATATATAACACTAGAAAGTAATTTGTACGCTCCCAATAACCCTTCAAACACATATGTATTCTCTATACTTTGACAAGATCAAACAATCTGATTATATCAAAAACAGAGAACACAGATTTCCGGAAGACTTATCCGAGTCTACAATAGGCTCTATAAGCTAGAACACTATACTGCGATCTCAGCAGAACACAAACTCTAGGGCAATTCCAGAATGAACTCTTCAAACAAAGAAATCACAACTGATCTCTTATTTGAATAAGTCATTCAAAAAATGCCACTTTGCATTCTTTAGCCAAAATGTACAGTTTAATATCAACATTAACCAACCGATCTTAAATTGTTTAATTAGTGTGACTAGAGACAAGTTTCCTTAGAATCTACAATAGATTGCTGAGTATAACTTTTCTCACTGTCATATTGTAAAGGTCAAACCTGTAATAAGCTCACACTGCTTTCGCTGCGCAACCATTAGCACATATCATGAACTAATTCATAATGAAAGCTTAATCAAGTTCAAAACTTGATCGTAGTAAGCTATGAACAATCTTAGATTTATGGTTCAATGGTGAACTTCCAGAATCGATATCAAATATCGCTTCCATTATAAGTTATAGGATAATTTTCTTCGGTAAGAAAACAACAAAACCATTAAGTATCAAATACTCGTAAATGATTCTGTTATCCTATTGGACTTGTATGGAAGATGTATAATGGTTGTTTCATCTTATTAATTACGTAGTTCCAATTATAGTTTATCATTCTCACATTTGACTTCAATAAGTCAAGTCATTTTTACAATAATTAACATCTGATGTTACACACCAAGTAATAAAACGATTTTATTACTTAGGATAGTAGGAAAGATATTTTATTAAATAGAATACAATATTCTATAAAATAGAATAAATGATAAACTTTTACTTATACCTCCGAGGTGTAAGTAATTTCCATTATATAACTATTATATAAATAGAAAGATTCAAATCTCAAACTTTTCAAGATTCAGATTTTCTACCTAGGGAAAAGCTCATAAGCAGTTAAAGCTTGGAAAGGGAAAATATAGAGTTAAATAGCTAAGATATGAGAAGGAATATTAAGATCAAGCTAAACAAGTGGAGCTAAAGAAGTATCGAGTATATGAATTGTTAATAATGACAAGGATCACTCCTAAAAACTTATCGATTCTGGAGAGGGAGCATGGGAAGTCTAACCGTGGAGACACCAATATTTTTAGTGAGAGTTAAAGGTACCACCTAAGAAAAATGCGATCAAGTCAAACAATTGTTGAGCATAACTAAAGATCTAGTGAATGGGATTTCCTTAGAGACAAGGACTGTTGGGCAGAACTAGAGGTCCAAAAATGAGGTGGTTGACGATACTCAATGAAGATCTTATGAACCGAGAACGAGGTAGTACCTCTTAGTAAAGAACTTAAGGGATATTCACTGAAGCCATGAATTCTGAAGCAGTTTACCCAAGTATGAAAAAATGTAAGATGCATGAGTTAGAGATTAAGAATGATAGAGAATATTACATGCTTACTAGTCAAGTGGTAAATGATTAGCCAGACAGAGGCCTCTAAGTCATAGCATTCTAGGTTCATATGATCATCACATTACCTGTGGTGCAATGATAGCACACGGAAAATCATCGGGAATTGGTATAGTACAACGGATGAGACTAAGGAAATGGGTATATAGTCAGATAAAGCTGGTAGTTTATAAGGAACCCAAAAAGCCTGAGATCTATGATAAGATCCAAAGTCTAAAGCGGATTCGAGGACGAATCCTATTTAAGGGGGGAGAATTTGTAACCACCGGTAGTCTCTGCTACTGTTGCACTGTAGTACTATTACATCACGAAATGAGTGTTACGTAATATAAATTATGTTCTAGCATATATAAATTCATAGAACGACTTTGGGGATAAATGGTAAATTCTTCGAAACTTCGATGCGAAATTCTATTATGTTCCACTTCGGACAGCCCATGGTATTTTGGTCGTAACTTTCTCATACGAACTCCGATTTTTATGAATCTTATATCATTGGAAATTGAGATCGAGATCTACAACTTTTGCGTTGAACATTTTTCCAAATTCGAACCAGAATAAGCCGAAAATGCAAGTCAAAATTCTGGATGAATTATGTCGCGTACCTATCTAGAAAAGTCTCTAATTTTCTCCAAATTTCTACATTTTTCTACATTATTCCAAATATCAAAGAACCCCTTGTATATAAAGGAACGCTATTCAAGGTTTCACAAAATTAGAAAAAGAATGAAGAAGAAAACATGAATGAGAAAGAGAATAACATGAAGAGAAAGAAGAAAGAAGATAGAAGAAAGAAGAAATATGAAGAAAGGAGAATAAGAAAATATTAAACTACCATTCAATAAATAAAGAAGAAGAAAAGCTACCGTGGAGGCTTGGGGAATGAAGGGAACCAAAAGAAATAAGGTAAGGAGACTTGACCCAAATTGTTATTTAGTGAGTTTTGAAGTTTTGATGATTATAGTAAATTGGTGACTTGTATGTGATGATGAATGAGTGATTATGGTGTTAAGAAATTGTGATTGTGGAAACCCCAATTTGTTAAATTTTGGGTATAAACTAAAAAGAGTGTATAGAATGGATATGAGTTAATGTTGAGGATGATATTGATGATATTTTGGGTGCTTTATGTCATTATTGCATGTGTGTTATGGTAGAAGTTGAGAATCTAGTTGAATGTTGAGATTTTGATCCTGATTTTAGGTCCGTATCGCGACGCGTGATCCTCGGCGTGGTGACACATATTGGAAAAATCAAGGTAGAATCCTTTCTAGTTTGGCCGCGTCGCGACGTACAATGACTCACATCGCGACACGAACTGGAATTTTGTGTAAATGTTTCTGGAACCTTGTACGTCGCGATGCGTAAGGACCGGCGTCGCGATGCGAATGCCTAATTTTCCCCATAATCAACTTTTATCAATCAAGTCTCACCATAGCATGTTAGAGGCTGCCTTATAGGTCTCGTATTAGTTCGTATACATACCTTACGTCAAGACACAAACATGATAAGCTTTGTAGATAAAACATATCGATGTATTAATAAGCTTAGCTAAGTTTCGAAGCTCATTCTACAACGTATATACTAATCAAGTTTCTGATCATAGATTATCCATAGGAACCACAATCTTTTTCGATGAGGGGATTCAGTGTCAGCCAAATTCCAAAATCAGTGAGTGGACAGTTTATTTTATGTTGATTTTCATTAAATTATTGTACATATCAGACTTATTTTTCGCTCTTAGGGCGTTAGCCGATTTGATTATCAATTATATTTTATTTAACATGCTTTGATAATGATTTAGAAAAGGAATATTTTCAGAACACGAGTTTTATATGTCTCGAGACATGGGGGGAAAACACATATTAGTATGTAACTGGATTCAGACATGGAATTGACGGATAACATATGTGCACATGTAGAGGACTGGGGGGACGGCGATACGTAACGCCCCCAAATCCTAGTTCCGGACTAGGTATGACAGATGCCCCAGATCCTAGTTTCAAAGCTTGGAGGGTAGCATAGATCCGTACCCCTAGTTCTAGTTCAGTGGCTTGGGGGACAGTGATACGTAACCCCCTAAGACCACTAGTTTCAGGGACATGAGTGGCATGTTTTGGGGACGATACGTAACGCCCCAAAGTCATGGATTTGCACTACTGGCTCTAGTTAGGCGTATAGGGGGACGATGATACGTAACGCCCCCATACGTCAAGTTTTTCAAAGACAGATCAGTTTTCATATATCAGGTTTTCAGAAAATAGTTTTCAGAGATAAGATTTTAGAAACAATTTTCAGAAAACAGATATTTCAGAAATAATTTTCAGAATAGATCTTTCAGATTTAAGTTTACAGAACCAGACTTTCAAAAGCAGATTTCAAAAAGATAAGTTTTATAAAAGAGATTTCAGATAGGGTTTTTCAGAAAAAAGATTTTTCGTATAAAGCTATCTTTGAATTTTGGTTTAGAATCCCAATATTTATATAACAATATTTCATTTTTCGTCCACTCACTTAGATCGCACAACGATCTAACCCCCACTCTCAGTTTCCCTTTTTTGCAGGTATTCTCGGAGGACGAGCTCGGGAGGACGAATACTGATGCAGTCACTAGGGTATGAAGTCCACCAGTTCAAGTTAGAAAGAGTGAGAGTCCAGTCAGAGTCAAGTAAAAGTTATGTATTAAGTCTTTAGTTATGTGATAGTCATTGTAAAAGTAAATGTTATTGAGTACACAATTATTTATGTTGAGTTTGCATATTTTCTTATTAAGTTTTGGCTTCGGTCCCATACATAAGATATTTAAACAGAGAAAAGAGTATTAGCATTGTTAATGATTACAAAGTCAGAGGCTCAGGGGAATAGTACGGAATACATATTCTCTACCGGTAGCATCTCTCGGATTATGGGATGTTACAGTAAACCGTATCAAGCGTCAAGACCAACTCAACAAGATGAAATATAACAAGCGCCCAATGCCCGAATCGCGGTCACATACCAAACAATAAATGAAACAAGCTCATTTCTATCGAGGGTAACTGGTCCATCCATTAGAGTTGGACAGAGCCATATACAAGCACCATGGCAGATTCAAAAATAATAAAATCATAAGACAAAGTACAAATGTCAAGACGGAAATATATCATATCAAATAATGTCATAAACAAAATCGAATGTATCTTATTCAAAACGTAATTTTTTGGAATCATTATTTTTCCAAAACATAATTATGTCTTAATTGAAAATAAATCTTTGAAAACGTTATCGAAAGTCAAGCATATCATTCAAAATTATTTCCTTATGAACAAACTTTTCAAAATACTCATCAAGCACCGACTATCACCAACTCAACTGGATGAAATATAAAAAGTGTCCAATGCCTGAATCGCGCGCATAGACTAGGCAATGAACGAAACAAGCTCATATTGACAAAAGGTAACAGGTCGATCTATTGCAGCTGGATAGAGCTCTATACAAGCACCATGACATATTCAAAAATCATAAAATCATAAAATAAAGTACAAGCACTGTGACAGAAATATATCATATCAAATAATATCATAAACGAAATCGAATGTATTTATTCAAAACATAATTCTGTTGGAATCATTCTTTTCCTGAAATACAAGTATGTCTTAGTCTAAAATAAATCTTTGAAAATGTGATCAGAAGTCAAAAACATATCATTGAAAATTATTTCCTTATAAACAAACTTTTCAAAATACTCATCAAGCACCCACTGTCTGAGTCACGCGCACAGACTAGACAGACCGACGTCTATGACCAACTCAACTGGACAAAATATAACAAGCGTCCAATGCTCGAATCACGCGCACAGACTAGACAATTAATGAAACAAGCTCTTGTCCACATAAGGTAACAACTCGATCCAGTGAATTTGGATACAACCCTATACAAGTGCCATGGCGAATTAAAAAATCATAAAATAAAGTACAAGCACCGTGACATAAATATATCATATCAAATAATATCATAAACCAAATCAAATGTATCTTATTCAAAACGTAATTATTTTGGAATCATTCTTTTCCCAAAACACATCTGTCTTAATCGAAAATAAATCTTTGAAAACGTGATCGGAAGTAAAAAACGTATCATTAAAAATTATTCCCTTATAAACAAACTTTTCAAAATACTCTATCCCGAAAACCTTGCACCTCGTACTTCTCGAACAAAAACTTATCCGGACAACCACATCGTGATTTCATCTTAACTACCATAGTTTTATCTTGACCATCTCAACATTTCTATAACATATAGTACACTATATCCCTCAAATGGATTCAAATCCTTCAATCACCATCTATGAAATCAAATCCCCATAGCTACATTTAATCGCCAGACTCAAAGCACGACCCCATTCCAACACGTTTTAAATGGATTATATACATACTCTTATTAACTTATCACACAACTTATCAAAACCAACGATTAATAATAATTAACTTATAATATATTAATTAATAAAGTTACCATTCACATTATTCTAAAAACGATCACATTCATACCCATACGAATATATACATGTTCTCTCACACACACACATACACACACATATAACCATTACTATAACTATCCAGAACACAAATCAACACATCAAGTACTCATAACATGGAATACTTACCTGGTTACCCGAATACTCTAGATCTTAGTCAAATTTGTCAAAACAAATTACAAATGCAATTAGGATCGCTGTTTTGCAGGAAATCCCGACTTACTCTATTAAACTTCTCGGAACACCCAAAATAAGTCTAATACTTTTATTACATCATTAAAAATTGTTTTTTGTCAATCTAGTAGCTTAAATATACAAGTTACGCGTTTTTGGAAAATTTTCCGCAAAACTTCCGATAACGGTAGTACGGAATGATCCTGAACCCTCTGAAACTTTTTGGATTCAACCCAAAACTATCATATCATCATATTTAACATACATCTACCATTTTTTTTATCAAAGCATAGATAGGTACGAGATTCGATTTTACTGAAAACTCGCTAATCCTACTGGATCGATCCAATATATTCCAATTTCACCCGAATTCTACCAATAGCTCAATTCTAATACATTTTAACTCCAATTCAATACATTCTAAATTATTCAATTCATTGCTCTAGGACACTACTGGAAGCATCCGAATACAAATTAACCTAACTAAAATAATGATATTTTTATCATGAGGTTTTACTGAAATTCTAACGTTACTGAAAGACTTCACACGCCCCCATGAACGCGTAGGAATCGACGAAATTTGAATCGGAGCTCCTGAAAAAATATATCACTATTCATTCAAATATATTCCTCTCATTTTGCGTGAAACTGAGTGCCAATCGATAAAACTGCCATTATAGCATCGCAATAGTCGTCGAGGGCTTTAATTAGGCAGATGGTTTGAGCCATGGATGGAAGCAACTAACCGGGATTAGAGCGACGAAGTCTTACATATAACCTTATCTTTCTCATCATTTTCCAACGTGTGAGACTGACCGCAGGCCACTGTGGCAAGGGGACGCCTCGGCGCACTGGTCAGTACTAGCCTGATAGCTAGTGGTGGCCGGAAGGGTGGTAGGCGTGGAAAAAAGCCAAAATACGTGTTATTTTGAAGGGGGTCGCGTGAAGGAATCTGTGAAGCTTTTGATCTTTTTGTGATTTTTGGAAAATATGAATATTCATAGATAATTCTGAAAATTACAATCTAATCACTGTGAATTTGAAAATAAGTCATTTTACATGTACTCCTTCTGAAATTCATGTTTTAAGGCAATTCTGACGTGAATTTCGAAAAGTACTCAACACAAACGTTGTTCGTCTATGAAAGATCTTTCCAACGGATCATTAATCAGCTCACTCGGAGTTCATTTACTATTTATAGCTGAAACATCGAGGCTTCCTCCATATTCTAAAAATCGTGATGCCAAGTCTTTCGAATTTCACGATTTCTAATGCAATAAGATCCCTATTTAAGACATTAAATATATTTTTCAATGTTTAAACTCTTATTTTATGACACAGTCTCGTTCTAAGACCTAAAATTCAATCTCAGAACCTGTCAGTACTGTTCTGAAAACTCGGGATATTATAATTTTATTTTATTATTACAGTTCAATTTAAAATTGTCCATCACTTCAATAAATTCAGCATTTTTTTGTTACTCGAATTGTTATTTTATTTTACTAAACCTATTCCTTGTGGATCGATCCCAGACTTACTGGGTTATTTTATTACTTCAAAACTCTTATACTTGGGAGTAAAGAACCACTTTGTGAGTGTGTCAATGAAATTTTTAACTATTAACATACAATTTGAATTATTTACCTGTAATTATTGAGTATTAAGATACAATCAAAATAATAATTTGTAAAACCATAAAATATGAAACCATGACCATTAAATACGAAATATTTCATAATATGGAACTCTTAATCATTAACATGTAATTTGGACTGTTGACATGCAAATATTGAGCAATACCATGCAATCAAAATAATATTTTATAAATCGAACATGCAACTATAACCATTGATCATGCAATTTTAAAAATTAAATATAAAAACATAATCAATAAATATGAAACAGTCCCAAACATAAATCTTTCAACTATTAACATGTAATTTTGACTATTGACATGCAATTACTAAGTAATAACATGCAATCAAACTAATATTTTGTAAATCGAACATGCAACTATGACCATTCAACATAAACTTAAACCATTAAACATGCAACCAAATCAATAAATATGAAACCATCTATAACATGAAACTTCTAACCATTAACATATAGTTTTGACCATTAACATGCAATTATTCCAACCGATAAATATGAAACCTTCTAGAACATGAAACTTCTAACCATTGAATATGAAATTCTAAACATTAAACATGTAACTAAACCAATAAATATGAAACCATCTAGAAAATGAAACTTCCAACCATTAATAAGAAACTTTGACCATCAAAATACAATTACCACAACTTAAAAATATGAAACCTCATATAAAATGAAACTTTTAACCAATTATTATAGATGCAATTTTAACCATTAAACTGTAACCAAACCAATAAATATGGAATCTTCTAGATCATGAAATTTCTAACCATTAACATACAATTGCCACAATCAATATATATGAAAAATTATAAAACTTACAACTTTTACCATTAAACATGCAACTAATACCAATAAATATGAGCAAATGAAAATTTCAACCATTAGTATGATATTTTGACCATTTACTTGCAATTATTGAGCATTAATATGAAACCTTTTAATGCTTTGTAAATCAAACATGCAACTAACACTATTGAACATGCACTTTAACCATTAAACATGTAACCGATACTAAGAAATAAGAAATCTTTGTTAACATGAAACTTTCAACTATTAACATGTAACTTTTACCATTAAACCTGTAATTTAATATTTTACTATTTATATTATAATATTTATAAAATTAATATTAATTTTATAATAATATTTTATTAAATTAAGGGAAAATCGATTACAACAACCAATTGTCCCTCATTATTAATTTTTTAATATTATAAGATTGCTTGTTTGGCTGCACAAACAACCTCAATTTCTAAAGTCATTGTACCCCTGAGTATTAGATATACAGTGGCATCTTAACAGCTGCTAAAAGTTTTAATAACATGTGTTAATTATTCACATGTAATGTATTTTATTTAAATTGCTATTCATGCATATCTGAGTTTTATATTTTTTTTATGAATTATAATCAATACTTATTAAATAAAAACTTATATTTAATAAATATTAATAATTTATTGCAATCATATACTTATGAAAAACGATTAAAAAGAACTTAGCCCTACTGAATACAGCATTGAATCAAATTTTAAGTTACTCTCATTCTTAATTAGGTAAAATTATCAACAAACCACCTCTAGTTAGGTGAAACTACAAATCACTTCTTAGGATTTTTAACAATAACATTACAACACCCCGAGTTTTTATTTAGTATTACATAATCACTTTGCCGTTAACAGTGTTATTGTTGGGATGTATGCCTTAGAGCTACATGTAATGTAAACAGCTTTATGTGTTTTGAAATAAAATGATGCATTATTCATTTATCAAAGTGTTTGTTTAATATTCGCATATTATAAATTATCTTGAATACCCTAGATTACTTATGTGCCTTCAGACTTAGTGTATGAGTGTCATACACAAGAGGATTTAAGTCTGAAGTTAATAATCTTAAATAGTCCATAGAGAGCAAACAAAGCGGATATTTTGTTTGCGGTTTATTTATAGCTGTAGTCCATTCTATATTTGTATAGAGACCTTGATCCGGATCGTCCATGTAGAGACATGAGAATGGAGGCACCTTGTATGATGTGATCATATAGGACTGGACTCAGATGGAAATGACATTCTTATAATATCCGTTAAACAAAGAAAGTCATTTAGATCTACTAGATGGTCATATGTGGATTGATCTTAATCTTGAGTGTACTACGAACTTCTGCATGACAGACTATGTCCTTTGATTTACAAAGGTGAGGTTGGTGTAGCAGTCCCGACCAATAGCTACGTACTTTAGGGTATGGTCTGTTTTGTAGATGAGAACATTTTACATAGATATGAAGTTCACTCCTTCTTGCGAGAAGTAGATGAGTATCTTTTTTAAGGGTTGATTCGGTACTTGAATGGTTAGAGTGCTCAAGTCTTTCTATTACAAATAGAAAGATTAAAATTCATAATGGTTATGAATAAATCGTTCATTAGAGAATCAATGGTACTTAAGATAAAAATAATTAGAGGGGTATAACGGACATTATGACCCGACTCTAATTACGAGATACTCATGAAGGGTTAATCTATATGTAGTGACTATATCAATGGACATCGACTTGGTTCGGCTTAATATATCATCTGCAGCAACGAGAGTGCAACTTCGGAATTTTAGTGGAATAATCCGGAGTTAATAATTCATAATATTTAATTAAGAGCTTAATTAATATTTCGAGATTATTGGAGCTCGGAACCGTAGGTCCATTTGGTCCCCGTGCTAGCTCGATATACTATAGCAGATTTAGTATAATTGGATAGTCCAATTATATACTCACAAAGGTATAAATATTATTAATATGATTAATAATATTATTTTGTCACACTTGAAACAATATGTTAAAAGTTTAATATATAGTTTTTGTAATTATATGATAATTAAACACTTAATATTTAATTATATATGATATAATTAAGTAAAAGGTTAATTGTGTAAATTCCAAATTTTGGGTTTTGGAAACCCTTGGACTTTATTTGGAAGTTACAACTCTTTTAAAAGGAATTAATCTTTTATTTTTGAAACATTTTTTTCCATTACGGTATTTGATTTTGATGTTACAAAAATTATATAAAAATTACTTCCTTGGCCGAATTTTGACTTGATGGGAGGGGAAATGATTTGTTTATTTTGGAAACAAATAAACCTAAGTATAAAAAGAAAAAATATTTTTCTTTTTACTAAGCCTTTCATTCTAACC